>KE370794.1:41712-60990 GCA_000418225.1 Zizania latifolia
ACCCACGTGTAAGTGACTCTCGGTTGCATCCTGTATATTTTTGATTATCTGGATTGAATTTGGCCTACGTAGTTGAAGTCTACCTCTGTTTTAAGTTGGATTTAAATTTGTGTATTGTTCGATTTCTAGTGTTTGGTTTGAAATACTGAATTGATAGTTTGTAAAACAGAATTAGAGCTATTTTCAATTGCAAACGAGTCCGGTTCCTTTGCAAGGAAGGAGCAGTAGTACGCACGAAATGAACAGTTTGTTCTGTGAGGGTTACAGTCTGAAAAAGAATAAAACAAAAATACTGGCATTTACAAAGTTGAAGGTCTCATTCGCAATAGAGGAATTTTAGAGAATTTTAACTAAATTCTATAAAAAACCTTGTAAAATTGATGTATCACAAAAGATACTAAAAGTGTACTCGTTGCATCGAAACTATTTACGAGCTAAGGGACTATTTGTTTAAATTTCTGACAGTAAGCAGCTGCAGCTACTTAAATATGAAGAAATATTTAGTAACAAGATATCACCTATTTATATAGGACAATCTCTTCTTACAGTAAAATAAAAGACTAATCCAGAGTTTACGATTCTTATAGTAAACGCAACATCAAGCTCTCCAGTTCTTCAACAACTTCAGTAGCTACAGCTATTGTTAGAAGCTAAACGAAATCGAAGAAAATCAGAGGGCTCATCATGAGAGCATCGAGCAAAAGGGAAGGATGAAATTTCTTGAAAAGGTTTCACGTGCTCGACATGAACGATCAATAGAGTGATATCGTCCGTCCAAGGTGATCGACGAATCTCATGCAGCTAGGCGACGCGCCTACATGATACATCTGCTTCGTCGACGTCTCCAAAGCATCTTTCGTTTCTTTCACCTCCAGAACATGCTCACGTCCTTTCTACGCTTTTCCCCTTTCGTTTTATCCAACAACAATGCGGCCATTTTATTTTTGCAAGTATTCAACAACGTAACGCGGTGCCATTCTTATATTTTTCAGGCTGTACTCATCAGTGGAGTCATGTTACACCCATCTCGAAAACACAAATCAGCATTTATTTCTTATGGTTGCTATACGTGCAACTCTCTAATTTTAACGTCTATATATTATATACGTTAGTGTAGAAATTAGTTTATAAAATTCGGCGAATTTGTGATCTTGTACGTTGCAACTTGCTCCAATTAAAACCTCATCTCTATCCTCAGTCGGTGACGAGAGAGAGGTCTAGAACGAGATGCAAGTCCCCAGGTTGACGAAGCGTGTGACACGAGCTGGTTTCTCTTTGATTTTCTCTCTGTTTTGGGGCAACTTTTCTCCTCTTTTTGATCGGTTGGCATTGTTCCGGGTGTCCGTTTGGCGGTTTTACACGGAACCCCATGCTCTATACGCTCATTCGGATTTCTCCTGCAGCAAGGGTGTGGAGTATTTGTTAGAACTTCAGCTGCTGCTTGGAGGCAGAGCCAAACCAAACACTATCAATTCTTTATTTTTATAATATCAAAGCAGATATGTTTGCTACAGAAATCATAAAATACATAGTAACGATAGAGTTATCTTTTTCCAGTTCTATAATTCTTAATTTTGTAATAACGGGTACCTCAATTTATACGACACTTACAACAATATTAAATGTGTATTTGGTTAGGATTTTTAACCAGTTTTTTATCTGAAAAACAAAGTTGAACCAAATAGTTCAATCATCCCTAGATTCATGGAAAACACCACATTCTTGCCGTACAAAATAAAAATATCTAGACATAGATTTCACATATTGTCACCTCATTGCAGTTGAGCATAACCATGAAGTATATGATAATTATCCATTATGTTATATATAAACGATATTAGTTCGTCTGTATTCTCATCTTACATCAACTTTCACACATCTCACCGCGCCAGGGCTAATTTCTTTTAATTTATAGCTCAACGAAATAAACCATAAAAGATAAACAAAAACAATACAATATCAAATAACACAAGGGATAAGGGATAAGGGCGTGAATTATGGCAGTCCCAGTAGAGTGACTGAGATTGTTTTTATAACATTAATTAATATGTCGTATAAGTAAAAAGATGATACGATAATAGAATTAAGAGGATAAAGAACAAAATCGTTTCTCACTACCAGCTAGCTATACACGAGAAAAAAAGATTGGTAGAGTAAAAGAGAAAGAAAAAATGTGGTTAGATGAGAATTTCTTTAAAAAATCATTCATTAAAAATATAGTTATTATGTATAAAAACTTGTGATTACCTTAGGAAGCCAAAGTCTAAACACGGTGGCAAAATTTCAAAAAGACCCGCCAAGTTTTTCATATGCTTTCGTGCGCGAAAACAACCTCAGTAAACATAAAAAATAACCCCCTGCTCCCCAGGCCATATTCCATTTCTTTTCCTCTTCACCTCGCGGCGGCGGCGGCGGCAGCGGCGGCGCGGCCAGCAATCGACACCTCTTGCCGACTTCCTATCGCCATCCCCGTCCATCTCTATTCTTCAGGGCATACTCCAGCTCTCTGCCGGAATGTACTGTAGCGGAGATCAATCATGGCCCGGGCTAATATCTCGAGTTGGTGACGAACCCTGATTTCATTTTGATTGTCGCAAGAGGTTTGTCCCGCTCTTTTCCTTTGCTGCGAGCAATCAAATTCGCATATTCTCCCTGGGATGAGCACGCCGATCCATCTAGTTCGTTGCGCTTCTGCTTGCTGCCCGGCGGAGTACAAGTAGCTGTTTATTTGCCCCACGTTATGTCTGCCCCTGGGAGGAGTGGGTTCTCCCCCGGGCTGGCTGTGTTGTTATCTAGCGATGAAGCCAAGGTTAGCCCCCAGAAACCGCACTTGGTATCTTACCATGATGAGATTGGGCACCAGGATATTGAGAGGACGATAGAGCATATATTTGATCTCCCTCATAAGTCAGTGGTCCGGCCTCCGAATCTGATTGATGTGGGGTTTGTGCGCTCGGTATTGCGGAAACAGGCAGGAAAGTTTGATCTTGGCTGTGACAAAGATAGACATAAGTATGATGATGGCGTCTTGACAGTGGATAAAGGTGCTGCGCAAACAAAGGTCGTTCTTGATGATTCAAGCATCTGTGGCAAGTTCAAGAGGATTTGGGGACCTTTGCTTGTTGAAAGCTCTGCACCATTCAGCAGCGCTAGGGCGAATGCCTGCGTGTGGAATGGCAAGTGGATGTATGAGGTTACCCTGGAGAGTTCTGGCGTTCAGCAGCTTGGATGGGCTACTCTTTTGTGTCCTTTCACTGATCAGAAAGGTGTTGGTGATGCAGATGATTCATATGCATTTGATGGCCGGAGGGTGACTAAATGGAACAATGAGCCAAAGCCATATGGGCAGCTATGGGCAGTAGGTGATGTCATTGGTTGCTGCATTAGCTTGGATGCTGGGGAGATCAGTTTCTACAGGAATGGAAATTTTCTTGGTGTTGCATTTGATGGGATTTGCAAAGTGGGGCCTAGGAAGGGGTACTATCCTGCAATCTCTCTCTCAGAAGGTGAGCGTTGCCATCTGAACTTTGGCTCACATCCATTCAGGTATCCTGTAGATGGGTTTGATCCAATTGAAGCACCACCACGTTCTTGGATGTTTGTGGCATATCTTCTTAGATGTTTGTTCCGACTGCTAGAAGTTCAAAATCTGGAAAAATCTGAATCTGCATACTTTGAGAAACTAAGGAGGGTCAAGAAATTTGCACCTTTACGAGAACTGTTTCGACCAATTTCGGAAGGGATATGTGCAGAGTTTTTCAGTGTCATTGAAGGAAGCCAACGATGTCATGAATATATTACTTGGGGACCCTTCATCACTCTTCTTACAGACATTTTGAGGGCACGAGAACCACATGATTTCTTATGCCTTGATCAGGTTCTTGAACTTCTTCTTCAGTTCCCAGGCTGCAATTCATTACTGCAGGAACTCATTGTGGCTCTTTCTTGTATGTGCAAAGCTGCTCCACTTGTGTTGACCAAATGCCCGTTTTCTGGATCATATCCGTTTTTAGCGCTGGTTTGCCACATTCTTAGGCATAAAGATGTAATGCATCTATGGTGGAATTCAGAAGGTTTTGCATTCTCATTTGAAGGATTTCTTACGATGAAGATTCCAAACAAGCAGGATTTGCAGTACCTTGTACCTTCTGTTTGGTGGCCTGGGTCATCTGAAGATGAAGTTAGCATGACATTGCCGATGACAACACTCTCCGATGCAATTAAGAAGGTGACCTTTTTCTCTTCCCTACTTAAGCAGGGAGAATTTCTACTGATAAATGGCACCTCTTACATAATGCTGCTGCTGCTGCAATAACTTATTCTAGCATCACCAAATTTTCTACGCTTATTTGTTGTTGGCCTATATTATTCTACTATTTTTCTCGACCCTTGGATATTCATGCTATGCCATTTGGTGATTCAACATTCAAGTGTGCACTATTGTGCAGTAAGCCTAGCTTCAAGTTCTGACTGCTTTCTTATTTTTTCCCTCTAGTTTTTGCAGTGAATTGCTGCAATTGCATTTGTATTTGGATAGTGTTGCTTCCTTGGGTTAGTGAACTTTCATGTGCTACCTTTTATTCTCTTTAATTATTTGTTGTATACTTGTATCTAACTATATATTAATTCAAAGTTTATGCTCTGTTCTACTGGGGATTAACCTTTTTAAATTATAACATTAAACATGTTTGCTTGTAAGGACATATAACTCTCTCTCTCTCTCTCCTCCATTTCTAACTTGTACATATTTGTTTGTAAGTTTGTTATGGGTTGATGGTTTTGTCTTTACAGATTGAGGAGAAGCATCTTGAACTTTGCAGCTTGGTGATATGCTTTGTTCCACCAGCATCTCCCCATCAGCTTCCTGGATCCGTGTTTAGGCCATTTGTACAAAGTTTGATTCTAAAGGCTAGAGGTGGAGATCATAGGATTGCTGTCAATGGGACTTTCAATGACACTGTGCTTGTCTCACTGTACACTGTTATCCTCCATTTGTTGTCTGAAGGATTTTCTATGTATTTTTCTGGGCCTGCATCGTCCTCTAGAGTAAATTATGGAAACGGTGTTGGCTTTCTTCACAAAGGTGGAAAGCGAAGGTTTCCCACACAGTTATTATTCAGGAATGATGCCTATTATAGCGTAATCCCTAGAATCGGTGGATCACTAAATCACCTGTTGACGTTACACCAAGTTGATACCAAGGAAGATGAGGTGCAGTGGGATGAAGGTTGCATGAACGATGAAGAGATACAAATAACACACACTACAGTACAAAAACCTTGCTGCTGCTCAATCACTGATGTTACTGTTGGTCTGAGATTCAAAGAGAATTACAAGTACATACCATCGACTTCGAAAGGCCCATACAAGCCCATGCATGAAAGATCTTCCCATGTTGCTGCTGAGTGCAATGGGAGAAGTCTTAGTGATGAGATTGAAGACAAACCTAGCACAAGTGCTCAATCAGAAATTGAATATGGATACCAAGCACTACATAATTTAGAAAGCATACCAATGACAAACCAATTTTCTTCAGAAGCATTAAAAGAAGAAGAGCTGCTTGATTTTATGTTGCTGTTATATCATTTGGGCGTCTCACCAAATTTTCGGCAGGCAAGTGATGTTTATTTGTTATTCTCCTGAATTAGTTAAACAGATACATGGTGTAGTGTTCCTAATTCACATCTATAGAGTTGTCTTAATTTTATGCACTTGCTTGTGTTAATTACCTCAGTAATTTAAACACAATGTGCTTTGCAATTATATACGTGTGCTGCATGGCCAGGATATGCAGTTCTTTTCTAGACAATGGTTTCACTTTCTGCAATAATATTTAGGGGGATTTGAGGATTTGTCACCCCCAATTCATCAAAGCCACTACTTTGGAGCAGCAAATCATCAGTTATCTCTACTATTTAGGAAGGGGTCCAGACATGCTAACCATTTAAGTTGTCCATTGACTTGGCCAGTCTGAGGGTATTTGCTGATGTAACCTCAGCATTGATAACCATTAGTGCACTAGGATACTTACATATTCTGCTTTACATTGTGGCACTGACTTAAGTTTGTTCTGTTCAGGCATTCTATTTCATGTCCCAGCAGTCACAATCCATTTCTTTGCTAGAAGAAACTGATAGGCAGATAAGAGAAAAAACATGCATGGAACAACTAAGGCGCTTGAAAGAAGCCTGGAATACCTATCATGAGGATTTGGTGGATTGTGTCAGGCATTGTGTTTGGTATGATTTCTCAAAGGATAAACCATATGTATTGTCAGTAAATACACTTCTGCTATATACAATACTTTTATAGATCAAACTTGCTTCTAAATGATCATATTAACATATCCACAAGCATATTCCAAAGGCTGTCCACTTGTCCAGTAAGTCAGTATGTAAAATGGATAAAAAATAACCTTGAAGCTGGAGCTTTCTGGAAGTATTTACCATAGATAATTAAGGAGACTCCTTCCAACTCTTATAAGTGTTTATTAATGTATGTTCTTTTGCTTTCCATGGTGTGAACAAGGTCTTCCCGCAGAGACAACAGTTGATGCAGCCATTTTGTATGCTAGAGAGTTAATTTGTTGACTCGATACATGGTGCGTGCAGGTACCGTGCCACAATTTTTTCTTCATGGAAGCAAAGGGGAATGTATGCAACTTGCATGTGGGTTGTGGAGCTTCTTTTGGTGCTCAGTGATTCCTTTTCCACTTTCAACTATATTCCTGAGTTCTATGTGAAATCGTTGGTAGGTTTGATGTGTCCTTCTGCTGCCACCTTGGTTATTTGCATTGAAACATAATACTAAATCCTGCACTTTTTTTGTTTGTGCAGGTGGACTGTTTCCATGCCCTGCGAAGGAGTGATCCCCCTTTTGTCTCGCCTGCAGTATTTCTTAAGCATGGGCTAGCTTCATTTGTATGTACTGAAACATCTTATTGCTTTTTGACTCATTTATTTATTGTCATTCTTTCTTAATATAGCACCTATTTACACCCATTGTTCAGAATGGTTTGGGTATGGTCTTGTTTGTTTACATTTATTAGCAAAAGTGTTAGCCCAAATGTGCATAATAGGAAGTTTGATGCATTCACTGTTTTGCGTTTTCTTATATTTGACAGTATGCAATTTCCTCCGGAAAATATTGCCGAAAAAACCCACTAGCTCGCTGGTAGTTGAGCCAAACTATGGGCAATTTCCTGGCGTATGTTTAGCACTATTCAGTGTTGCACTGTTGCATACTTACACTATCATCTAAGAGTTCTTTTTTATAATAGGTCACTCTTGTCGTCAGACACTTTGATGATCCAAGGATAGTGAGTGCAGACTTGAAGGATCTTCTCCTCCAATCAATATCTGTTCTTGTACAGTACAAAGAATTCATGTTTGTATTTGAGAACAATCAGGAGGCTATAAATAGAATGCCAAGATCACTTCTGTCAGCTTTTGATAATAGATCATGGATACCTGTTACCAACATACTTTTCCAGCTCTGCAAAGGTGTAGGATTTGCATCATCTAAGAATGCTGAATCTTCATCATCTGCAACTTTCCAGGTTTATTTTAATATTATAGTCTTTTACTCTTTTTTATAATTCTATACATTCTTCTATTTCTGTTGCTTGTATGTTACTGTGTGTTCTGTTGTTTGTATGCTACTGTGTGAAGTGTGCGAACTATTGATATGATCTTACATTGTTTCTCTATGAAGGTTCTACTCAGAGAGACATGTATTCATGAACAAGAACTGTTTTTATCTTTTCTGAACCGACTTTTCAACACACTAAGTTGGACTATGACCGAGTTCTCTATGTCCATCCGAGAGAAGCAAGATAAGCACCAGGTGGATTTTTGTTTTGCATTCCCCTTGTTGGTGTCGAACTTCAACTCTGTGCTGATTAATACTTTAGTGCTCAGTTCTCTTTACATTGTCAAGCTAGTAATTCCAAACTCGTTTTTCATGTGGAAAATGCATAAAAAATCTGGAAACTATCTAGCTCTGCAATGCCGTCATACGCTAATGGGTTCTCTTGACAATGATCTATTTCAGTAAATAGTAATATACTAATTTGTTTTTTCCAGTTAATTGCTTTCTCAATGCTCTAAATAATTGTAACCAATGTCCTATTTCTCAGGTTGCCGATTTACAACAAAGAAAGTGCAGTGTCATTTTTGACATATCATGTAGTCTTGCAAGGATTTTGGAATTCTGCACCAGAGAGATCCCTCATGCGTTCTTCATGGGGCCAGATATGAATCTGCGGAGGTTGACTGAATTAATTGTCTTCATTCTAAACCACATCATGTCAGCAGCTGATGCAGAGTTCTTTGACATGTAAGTCCACATCTTAACGGGACATTTGCTCTCATGCCACAAAGTTAAGTAGTGTTTGTTCTTTTGTCACACTCTGTGTGTATAACATATTAACATGTGCCTCTTGAGTCCAATTGTTATACATATAGAGTATGGCAAAAGAGTAAACATTACTTAACTTTATGATATGAAAGTAAATATTTCCATCTTAATAGGAATTCTGAAAATTAGCAGTGCTGTAGTTCTTTTAAGTTGGGAGAGTGATCTTTAAGGGCTATCCAATTTAGTGTCAGAACCAAAATGCATTGCTTCCCAAATTGATTTGAGCTTACTTGAGTATGTACCAATGTTGTTGTATCTTGGTAGCTCTTCTTTTTTGTTTTACAGTACACTCAGAGGCTTCCTTCATTTGCTTTTTCAGCTAGTAATATTTCTTCTAAAAATGTAAATGGAAAACTTGTGTCTGCAGGACTCTAAGACGGCCAGGACAGCATCAAGAAAAAACTAATCGTACTATGATCTTGGCTCCTCTTGTTGGTATCATCCTCAATCTTATGGAACACAGCAGTACTTCAGGCCATAAGGAGTTAAATGATGTGGTTGCGGTGTTCACAAGCATGGACTGCCCTGCCACAATCCATTTTGGGTTGCAGTACCTACTGAGCTACAACTGGGTTAGATTTCTATATTTTGTACTTTGGTTTCCTTAGATTTACTTGGTTATTACATAAAAAAATCTAGCCAGGTTGCATGTTTGCCATTAATTTTTCTTATATGTTGTTTCGTTGTATGCTTACTTTTTTCTTGTTTCAATACACATCTTTATACAGAGCAATGTTCTCCGAGGGGACGCCTCCCTTGCAAAGCTAGTGCAGCTTGAAGAGTTCTCCCATTACTTCAGGCGCATGACAGCTTCAGTGGATGGTGATGAAGAGCAAAGTTTCATCACTGGCCGTGAGGATGAAGAGGACACCTGTTGCATATGCTACAACTGTGATTCAGATACCACATTTGAGCCATGCCATCACAGGTCCTGCTACGGCTGCATAAGCAGGCAGCTCCTTAACAGCCAAAGGTGCTTCTTTTGCAATGCAGTAGTGACTTCTGTTACCAGGATAGCTGCTGATTCATGACGTGGCACCACAACCTGAAGAAATATTATGCCGTATGTCTACCCATTTTTGCTCGATGGAGGCCCAGACAGCTCGAAGTTCTTCTCTTTGCTTTCCTGGAAGACTGCATCGCCATGCTGATGAGGTCAGAAAGTTTAATCTTTTCCTTTGTATAAAGGTAATAGTTAAAAAGGATTCAATAACAGGATTGCAGAAGGAAGTTTCTGTACAAGGTGGGAAGCCAGTACCACCCAAAAGGATTCACAGAATCACAAAATTTTTGTAGTTTGTAGGAAAATTCCATTGTAAATACGAGATATGAAACAAAAAGGAAGTTCTACCTTTGTAATTAGTCACTGTAAAATAAAGGAAAACTAGATGTTTTATATTGGAGGGAGCTCTAGTTTTTTCCTTTCCACATTGAAATAAAAGCCTTCTTTTTTCGGATGCTGCTGTACTGAGTACTGACTGTCCCTTACCGTATCTGAAGGCTGGAGAGCGATTGTACGTATTCTAGAGCAAGAAACGTATTCCGGTAGAGGCGTGACCGGCTATATTTTGTCACGCTGGGCCCACATGCCAGATGCGGGCCACACAAACGGGTGGACCCCACCTTTCCCGGCACCGTCCACGTGCCAACTTTGCAAGCGGTGCCTCGCCACGAGAGGGAAGGGGACTTATCCCGTGATCCCACGCCCGACAAGCGGGGCCCACCTGTCATCCTCAACTCGCCCATTAACTCTCCCCTCCATTCCTCCCGCCTCTTCCACTCCGTCCGCCTGCCTCCCTCCCCGGCGATGGCTCTCGCGTGGACCCTCTCGCTCCCTCTCCCACAGCCCGCCCAGGCCTCGCCCCGCCGCCGTTTCCTCTCCCCACGAGCGCGTCCACGTGGGATCCCCGTGCGGCTCGCCTGTCGCGCCGCGATGGCGGTGGCTACGGACAAGGTGGCGGTGGTGGTTCCGGACAAGGCGGCGGTGGCCGCGGTGGGCGTCGGGGAGGAGCTGCCCGAGGGGTACGACCAGATGATGCCTACCGTGGAGGAGGCGCGGCGGCGGCGAGCGGGGGTGCTGCTGCACCCGACGTCACTGCGCGGCCCGCACGGCATCGGCGACCTCGGCAGCGAGGCGGTCGCGTTCCTCCGCTGGCTCCATGACGCCGGCTGCACGCTCTGGCAGGTGAGTGGAGCTGCACGTTAGGTCCCGTTGGGCGATTCGGTGCAAAGAGAATTTATCTACCTGATCTACACGAACGGATAAAAACAAACATGATTCTGGATAGATAAAAACAAAAATGATTCAGGATAGAATATAAGTTAATTGATTATTTTTTATATGTTTGATATAATTATTTCTTATGAGAATCATGATAAAAAATTGAAAACAACATAGAAGTTTATAAGAATATTTATATATGATTTATACTTAATATTATTTATCCATCTGTGACTATATAGTATAAGTTCATACCATTACATTATTTTATCAAAATTAGAATCTAAGAACTATTTCTAGAAAAATCAGAAATCAGAATAAAAAATCAGAACAAGCATAATAAGAATTCGAAATTAGCCCTTATCACCAATTCCCTGCTAGCAGATTATGCCGCGATTAGCGTCTCATTAGCGACCTTAATTGCGACTTTGCTTGCCGCCTAGGATTTTTCGATTTTGCGTCTCCGTTGCGGGCTCCACCATGTCCAAGCGGTGATGGGCCACGCTATGGCCTGTTACACTATGGAATTCCGGGGAACGAGACAAATACGGGAGGCCTACCATACCACCAGCCCAGTACGTGGAGCAAACCCCCTCGGTCCATTTTCTCCGAATCACTGTGCAAATTGTCGTGAGGCATTGCGAATCTGCGAGACCGCGACTGTAGTTGTGATGGGATGCGGCCACTTGCCACTCTGATTGCCACAGCAATGGATGGGAAGGGGCACAAGATTGTTAAATCACTAGAAAACAAGAAGAAGAGTTGGGTCTGGGCAGTGTTACAAGTTACAACATGCACTAGTGTGTAGCACTTATTGGTTCTGTCCATCTTTTACAGGTTCTTCCACTTGTTCCACCAGGAAGGAAGTCTGGGGAGGACGGCTCTCCTTATTCAGGACAGGTGACACTGTATGCAAATCACAAGGGCTTTCCTTGTAGCGGAGCTGACACTGTATCTGGCTAGTCTTGCATGTTTTGTGGCAATCATTGAATGGAACATACATGGGTCTACATTTCAGGATGCGAACTGTGGTAATACCCTCTTAATTTCTCTTGAAGAGCTTGTAAAAGATGGGTTGTTGATGGAGCATGAACTACCTGATCCCTTGTAAGTTTGAATTCCTTAAATGGAAATGCATATCCGAGATTGCAATAAGCCTTTTACATTTTTAAATTGATGGTAGGGATGTGGAGTATGTTGATTTTGACACCGTCGCCAATCTGAAAGAACCTCTTATTGCAAAGGTTAGTTTTTCATTCCTATTTGTTCCTCGTGACATTCTGGTCATTGTTTTTGTTGGGCTTAAGTTTGCACAAGTACTGAAATATGCAAGGCTAGGCATTATTCTATTCAAGAGTGAAAAGTGTTTTTTCCCTTGGATTCATTCTTACTAGTTAGTTAAAACAATTGAGCTTTGGTGTACAACATATTATACTAATTTTATTACCACTGAATTGATGAAGACACATCTTTGCTTGATGGTTGGGTTCATTGAGAATTATAGATAATTTTTTCTTCTAGGCGGCAGAGAGGCTCCTACAGAGCCATGGAGAGCTCAGAACGCAATTTGACTGCTTCAAGAATGATCCAAATATTTCAGGCAAGAAATCTTGATTTGCTATTTTGCAAACCATGTTTTCTTAGTATTCCATGCCTTATTGAGAATAATAGATACATATCTATTATATCAGCAAAATATATACAATTGCCCTTTTTAGACTAAAAAAGTATACAATTTTCTATGGGAAACCATGAACTACACAATAATAATACAGCAAGAAAAAATGTGCAGCCCAGTAAAACTGGTATACAAATACCAATAGATGGCTATATGTTGCTACATCAGCAAGACCATCAGATAAGTTACGACCTCAACTCAGGGACCAGGGGGACTAATTTGACAAATACATTCCTTTTCCATTCAAAGGGAAAATGAAAATGACGTTGACATGGATGCCTGAAGAAATATACGCACTACAGTGGCTTATTCGCTTTTCTTTCCAGGTTGGCTTGAAGATGCTGCACTTTTTGCTGCTATTGACAAAAACATTGACGCATTATCCTGGTATGAGTGGCCTGAACCTCTGAAAAATCGCCATCTTGGAGCCTTGGAAGATGTATATCAAAAGGAAAAGGACTTTGTAAGCATTTCAAACTATAATATTTTCATTGTAATGAATTCTTACAAAACAAATGCCAGTTAACTCATGTACTTCATATGCTGTGCAGATAGAGATATTTATGGCTCAACAATTCTTATTTCAAAGGCAATGGCAGCGAATTCGTAAACATGCACAGAAGCTGGGTATCAGCATAATGGGGGACATGCCTATATATGTTGGCTACCATAGTGCTGATGTTTGGGCAAACAGGAAATCATTTTTGCTGGTATACCTCGATATTTTCCCTGGAAGTCATACTGTTGTAAGGCATAAAATGTTATACATTCAGCTTCTTGATTGTTTTTTTTCTGTTTCTAAAGGACAAGAATGGTTTTCCCACTTTTGTTAGTGGTGTTCCACCCGATGCATTTAGCGAAACTGGTCAGCTATGGAACAGGTAGATGCTTTGTTCCATAACAATATGATCAGGGGAAAAGTTTAGCCCAGCTAACAGAATTTCCTTTGCAAAACTTGGAATTTTGCAGTCCATTGTATGACTGGAAAGCTATGGAGGCAGGTGGATTTACATGGTGGATAAAAAGGATCAATCGTGCCCTTGATTTGTATGATGAGTTCCGTATAGACCATTTCCGGGGGCTCTCTGGTTTCTGGGCAGTTCCTGCTGGTAAGCCAAATACATCCAGCTTGCCTCCTGCATAATAGATATTTTAAGGAAATGGATTTACATTTTGCTAATTAACTGTATGTGCATGTAGAGTCAAAAGTTGCTCTTGTTGGAAGCTGGAGGGTGAGCATTGACTTGATGAACATGGTATTATCCTTTATTTTAAGAAGTTTTTGTTGCTGATGTGCGCTTTCTTGTTCTTTTTTGGCAGTAGGCTGGACCAAGGAATGCATTTTTCGATGCACTCTTCAAAGCTGTTGGTCGAATAAATATAATAGCAGAAGACCTGGTATGCATACTGTCTTTTACCATTATTTACTAAAATTCAGCATCCAAACCGTTTTGTTTCCTTTTGTTGTGGAACTTCTCAATGATTCAGACATTCTCGTTCAGTTCAACTGCACAAATTTATTCGTTAACCAGAAGTTTATAAGCTACATACCATTAACCGTGAAATGTTAAAATGCGTTCAAGAATTCCTTGTAAAGATTATTGTGTGCCAAGATGGTCGAAGTATAGTTCCAGTCAAAATTCAAAGCATTTGATTCAATGAGCAATCATGCTTATGGTTTATGTGATTATGGACTCAATTTGCAGGGGGTTATAACAGAGGATGTTGTTGATCTCAGGAAATCAATCGGAGCTCCTGGGATGGCAGTTCTTCAGTTTGGTAATATTCCAAAGCCAGTATTATGTGTATACTTCTTTTTTGAGGAGGAGCTATGAATATACTTGAATATATCGATTCAATATTCTAAATGCTCCAACCCCCATCTTTCTGCTATCAGCTTTTGGAGGTGGTTCTGACAACCCGCACTTGCCCCAGAACCATGAATTTGATCAAGTAGTATACACTGGAACACATGATAATGACACGGTTAGTTTCTCATTTTTAGTTTCAAAGATGGATGTTTTCAACATTGTTTCGAAGGACTGGTAGCTGCATAATAAGTACAGCAAAAATCCTGACGCTCTTCAATCGTGTCTTCATCAGGTTCTTGGATGGTGGCAAAGTTTACCAGAGGAAGAGAAGCAAACTGTCAGTGTTCCCAAACTTTCTTGAGACCGCATATTATACTACCTGAAACTACATCTTCGTAGTCTCAACTCACATTCTTGCTTCAGGTGGTCAAGTATGTTCCGGAGGCCAACAAGGCTGATATCTCATGGGCACTAATCACTGCTGCCCTCTCTTCAGTCGCAAGGACATCCATGGTAACCATGCAGGACATTCTAGGCCTCGACAGTTCTGCAAAAATGAATACTCCAGCTACACAGGTTGTCAGCTACACTCAATCAGCTTGTAGAATTTACAGATACTTCTAAAGCAAAGATGCTAAAAAACCATTATTGTCTCATTTTTCATACCTCAGAAAGGGAATTGGAGATGGATGATACCAAGCTCTGTCAGCTTTGACAACCTCAGCCCTGAAGCGGCGAAACTGAAGGAATTGCTTGCACTGTACAACCGGCTCTAAATCTCTCAGCGCTTGCTTTCCCCGTCACCTGCACTAAGATATTCCTGTCATAAAAATAGCAGAGAAAATAAACATTTTGGCTTTTATTATTCTGAGACTGGCACCTATCGGCGAATAAAGGGCTGTGAGATTGTATGCTTTACTTGCTTGCAAATTCTCTGTCAAAAAAATAAAAATTGCTCATTTTTGCTTGCAAACTCGCATGCTTGAGGTCTTCTGTCCGCGTGATTGCCCTGTTAATCTCCAGTAATCATGGATTTTACTAGATATACAGCAGGCTCTGAAATTCCCTGCAGAACTCTGCTCTGTCGATTGAACAGTTTGATATTACTCTCATAAAAACCGAAGCGAGTTGTGAACAATGCTCACTGAGTCACTGAGCAAGTGAACATCTTGGCTGGTACTGTTTGGAATTTGCAAACTTCCGTACATGCTTTGATTGCGCGTGTAATTCTCCATTTGAACGTGTTCCTTTCAGAAGAAAACCTGTATTTTACATGATACACTAACTTACCGATTTCGTGTTATCCTTCAAATACGCTAATTACTACCATGATTTTAAGACATGATATTCGGAATACCCTCAATATTCCGGTATACAAATCCCGATAAACCGGTCGCTCTCGATCTACTTTTGTGTGAAGCGTGATACATTTGCATGAATCTATTTATATGAGAAATACTATTATTTTTTATCTAGTTCTATTGATACAACCGGATCCGTGGCGCAATGGTAGCGCGTCTGACTCCAGATCAGAAGGTTGCGTGTTCGATTCACGTCGGGTTCAAATCCCCATCCAATCCGGTATTTCTTTTTTTTTCATATATTACTCCATTTGATTAATACCCTAACTAGGAGTGTCAATGTCGAACCCAACCTAGCAAATTATCTTAATCTCTCTGATTTTTTATTTTAATACGAAAATCCTATCAGATATTATTAGAAAAAGGATATGAAATTTTTCTTAATCATAAACGAGGATGCCCACTTATTTCCCACGGAAATTTCCCTGACCTAATCCCAAGAAAACGACAAACTGAGGCCCACCCAATAAATTCCCCTTCCTAAACTCGAGGGCCATGGCGCATACAGGCCAGGGCCCAGGAGGCCCATCTCGCCCGCTGCAAGCCGAAACCCTTAACCCCCTTCTCTTCTCCGCCTCCCCTCCTCCCCCGCCTGCTCTCCCCTCACGCACCCGCACCGGCGAATCCGCGCTGCCGCCAAGCCGGCGAGCCGTCTAGAACCTTCGCGAGCTCGGGCCTCCCCCTCCGCTAGTCGCAGCCATGGCTACCGTAATGCAGAAGATCAAGGACATCGAGGACGAGGTAACGAGCCCATGGCTAAGACCGTTGCGACGCCGCCCTCCGGCGATCCGTCGCGGCGGTGGATAGTTTTGTTGCTCGAGATTATTAGGGTTGGCTTCCGGTGTTAGCACGTCGAGGGTTACGGTTTTGGTTGTTGCTTAGTCTCGAATTAAGTTGTTTGTTGATGCTGTTTCGTGGTGGTGAGATGTGATAGTTTTGTGGTTTGGACTGTATATTAGGTCAGGGAGCTGTAGTTCTTAGAAGTAGCAGGTCTTCAAATTTTTTATTGGTTTGAATTGTTAGGTTTCTCTGCGGGCGGCACGCTATGTGTTTGATGTGGTGTGAGGTAGTTTGGTGATGTAGCAGTCAGCTGCGCTTATTCGATGAATCATTGTTCATGCACTTGTGCTTTGTGAAGGTCGGAGACCAGTTAAACTTGGGGTGCATTTTAGTCCTTGAGGCTGGGATTTCCACTTTCTTATCTATATATTGAGCTGGTTTTGGGCAAGTTTATTTGCGTTGAGATGCATTTATTGCTTCGAATTTGGATTACTGCTTTATATGATAGGGACATTTTGAGGGTATCTGTGATTTCAAATGATGGGGTGGTTGTGTCATCAATTTGGGGAGCGGAAGGTTGAGAATTTGGTATGCTCTGAAACTGACGTGGGAATGTCTTAGCCATGGTTGATAACGGTAGGGTAGTGGAATTGAATGATGTTTCACTAGGCTTGCTCGAACTGTGTCTTTGTTTCTTGTGATTTGATTTGGATTAGCTTGCTTATGTCTTTTATAAAAGGCTGCAAATTACAGGTACTAGTGCATAGACCGCTTAGTTGCATTTTGCATTTCATGGTGATGATCTAGTACCACTGTCTGTGATTGAAAACTGATATGGCTTTTCCTTTCTAGTGATATGTTTACTTGGTATCTTGGTTCATGGTTAGCAACATTATTGTAATTGCTGTGTAATGTGAGAAACGGAGAATTGTTACTCATATAGGAATGTTGCAGAGCTGGTCTTAGTCTCTTCCTGTAATTCAAGGACTAAACAAATGAATAGGAATGTTTCTAGTAGTAAAAAAGAGCAGATGTCTCTGCTTGAGTGCTTTCTGATCCCTGTGCTGATGTTTGTCACTTTCCTTTTACTTAATAGATGGCAAAGACTCAGAAGAATAAGGCAACCGCCCACCATCTTGGTCTTCTGAAGGTGATGTGAACTTCATCCATCTTTACTTTAAAATCCTAAGAAACTTGCTTATGGGCAGTTTAGCTGTTTCAAATCACAATAACTTATGCATTCATTCTTATGAGCATATCTTGCCGACTTCATGCCTAACCATATTGCAGTACTACCAGTTATAATATGGATTATCAGCCTAATGCACACACTGAATATCATTGGTTTGATTAAATCAGTAACATGACTAATTGCCTATATTATCCTTTAATTGTGCATGAACCCTAGTGTGAAACTGTTGCATGAGGGAATGTCCCAGTCCCATGCACAATACTATGTGGTACTTTTGTAAGAGCATGCATTTAAGGTCAAAAAGTGCTTCAAAGGATAGCCATAAGTTCCATTCCCATGACCTAGACAAATAATTTCATTGTTCTATTTTTTAGTTTCATCATATGCTTGCTGCTATAATTTGCGTCCTTTTGTTTAGCTTATTCTTCCACTCTTCCACTTGTCTTTTTTCTAAGTGTTATTCATTTGATCAGGCTAAACTTGCAAAATTACGGCGTGAGTTACTCACTCCTACATCTAAAGGTGGTGGTGCTGGTGCTGGTGAGGGATTTGATGTGACAAAAAGTGGGGATGCACGTGTTGGCCTGGTGGGCTTTCCTTCAGTTGGGAAATCAACATTGTTGAACAAGCTGACAGGAACATTTTCAGAGGTACTGTACAAATTATGTCTACACATTCACTCACATACAAGGGTTTTCCCTCAGTGCTGTATTAGATAGGCACACATGTTTATGCATGTGAAACGCTTGATACTTTAATCTCATGGATATGCCTGAACATTATCTGAATTCAATAGGTATCCCATAGGGAGTGTATTTTGTGTGGATCAAACTGCCTGATTTTGACCATCCAAATTGATTTTTTCGTACAACCACTGCTGAGTATTGATTTCGTATAACGGTTTGGTCAACACACTCATGCCCCTTTCTTGATTCAACAGGTTGCATCCTATGAATTCACGACCTTAACATGTATTCCTGGAGTTATTATGTATAAAGGGGCTAAAATCCAGGTAATTATTTGCTCTCATAAAGTAAGATGCAAGTTAGCATTTGTTGTCTGATCTTATCTGTTCTTGGTTGATAACTAGTAGTTCTTTTTTAGCTTTTAGATCTTCCAGGGATCATTGAAGGTGCTAAAGATGGAAAGGGTAGAGGAAGGCAGGTAATATGTTCAGCTCTGCTAGTTTTTGCATTGATAGTAATGTTATTGGAACACGCAGATTTTCTTTTTGCACTGGGTAAAACATTTGTTTTCTTGACTTATTATTTGTTTAAACTTGTCAGTCATGTCATCGTATATGTGAACAAGTTTATTGTTTACAAGATTTTTCATGGCAACCATTGTTGGAATCACCTGAGCAATCATCTCTTGTATAAATCATCTGGGGCAGCTGTTTGTACTTTGTACACATAGAAATGCACTGTCACTTCTCATGATAATATTTGTTCCAAAAGAGGGAAAGGTGTTATGTATAAATCAGAAAATCATGCTGAGTGTCCTATTAATTGTTAGATTTCCACTTTCTACTTAACAACGCAGAGCTTTGTTGAATGTATATGTGATGGAAATCAGGCGAGTTGTTAGACATGCTCTTAAATGTGTTGAAGGCTGAATGAGCTATTCATCTTGAAAATGCAATGCTGCAGTTTAAGTGAACTTTATTTATTCACACAAGTTGAAGTTGTCTAATTTTTACATAACTTAGAATGTGGCAGTAGTTTCTATTTATCTTTTGAATGATACTGTGTTTCACTAGGAAATAATTTCAGTCATTTTTTAGGATATCTTCACATCCACAATATGCCCTAGGGCTT
>KE370794.1:73020-84917 GCA_000418225.1 Zizania latifolia
GCGAAGTCGGCGCTGGGGAAGACCACGGTGAAGTTGAAGAGGAGGGTGTCACCGTCGTCGCCGCGCCTCGATGGAGACCTGTGAAGCCAACGGGACAAGCAGATTTTTGCACGAAACTGTATGCTCCTCTCTAAAACTACACGAAACTGTATGCTCCTCTCTAAAACTCTTCGTTTAAAAGCTTATAAATTTTAGATTCATTAATTTATAGATAAATCTAAATAAGATCAGAATTAGTTACATTCTGAAACAAAAGGAGTAGCACCAAGAAACCTTCGCCCTCGTCTTTCAGACGTTCAGTGCTTCAAGATATGCCCTTGTCTAAGGATGTGCCAAATACAACCCAGCTGAGAGCTGTAAGGCAATGTTGGGAAAAATGCTTGACATCATTGTGACAGCCATGTCAAAGGAGGCAGCGACAAGTGCCACCCACTGGACGACAGGGAGGGTCGAGGATCGGAGGCGAGATTAACTGATTAAGTACCTTTTAATGAAAGCTTCTCATCTTTGAATTTCATGCAATTTTTTAGCGGGAGCATAGAAGTACATCTTTTGGTGGTAATGTACCATCTAATCTAATTATGGCGTATATGTACCGCCAAAACTGAAAAGTGACAAACGTCTACTGCATTATAGAAGCACTTCTAGAACAGATGCACCGAGCTTCAGTACATACCAGTACATCAGCAGAGTTGTCCAGGGCACAACAGGGTTTAACTTTAAACAGCAGCAAGCAAATGGTCCAGATGCCAGCTTAACTATAGCATAGTTTCCTCGCCTAGAGATGTAGAGAGAGAGAGAGAGATTCTCTCCGAGGAACCTACAAAAACTCTTTGGGAGTAATTACTGCTTACCAGCTACTATGGGTACAGGTAAGACACTGAAGAATATACAGGACAAATCACAAATGTGATGCATTATCCATGTTGAGATCCTGAGGATGCGATTTACTCATTCCGGGCAGATGATCTTGAAAACGGGCAGCCTGCGTCGACCGCTTTCACCATAAAGAACTTCAGCTATCAGCTCTTCGTCCTCCTCGGTAGGTTGTTCTGCCTGCGCAGATGATGCAGGCTGAGCTGGAGGTGCTACTTCAGGTTGTGGTGTTGAAAGCTCTGCCTTGGTTGCCTGGATGACAGTATCTTCCCCTGATCGGAGATCAGCAGCTGGCTTGTTGGAGATGCCTCGAGCTGTAGCAGTAGGACGATCGGCACTTGACTGCCATGGGGAGATGACAGAGCTGATGTCTCTAAAGTCCTGAGAACCTGGTGCACCACTCATCCCGTCCGCCTACACAAACGGAACATGATACACATCAGCTATTATTTACAGTGTGCAAGTTCTGGTGATATGTAAATTGAAGCTGCAAAAGAATGGTGTTAGGCTGTTAGCACCCCAACTACCCTAAAATAATGATGTGAACGAACCCTCTAACGTACTACTGATTTTTCATCGGTTTAGTTGACAATGAAGCTGAATTAACATTCCAACCATTTCATAAAAGTATAAAACAAATCGTCAAATCATGTCATTAATGAAGAAAAGATAAGCACAGAAGGTAATAAATAACTTGACATGATATCTCATGGATTTATTAGACTAAGGACTACCCAATACCTTTGTCATAAATCCTGACTTAACTGTTACGCTGAAAAAGAAACTGTTATTAAGCTCAGAAAATATAAGGTAGCATTCTCTTAAAGAGGAGGAAAAATCCCATGGTGAAGCTTAACAGCGGGTAAACCAAGACTAAGAAATGTAGAACAACTTTTTTCCATAACATTACACTTGCAATGTCTTCATAAGACATGTCTATCTGAAACAATAGTAACTGTTAGAGAAAATGGATGCAAGTACACACGAAAGCTATTAGAGAAAATGGATCAAAAATTGTTTCTCCACTTCAGGAAGATTAGATAATAAACAGATAAATCATGCCTATCTGATACCTCAAAAAATATCTCGAGCTACGTAGAACGATGAAACAAGGAAATATGTGCTGAAGTCCTATTCGAACGTCACCACCCCAAAAGGATTGTATGCATAACTGAAGCAGAACCAGATTTCCACTACTATATTTCTACTCTATACTGCTAGTTCACAAAAAAGAAAATGTTTCTGAAGGACTAAAAAGCTAACAACACTAGAATGCATGTTAACTAGTTACTGCCTTCTTGAATGCATAATGAAATCTCATCATATGGAAATAAAGAGAACATCACCATCAACTACGTAAACTAAATGATGGACACTAATTAATTTAATCACTTTACAGGTAAATTAATCTGATATGAAAACATATTGGAGACGTAAATGCCATTAATTATGGGTATGGCATACATGTACCATACACCCCTACATTTACAGAGAACTACATTTACACACAAATGTACTAAAATATGCTGACTTGATATAATCTGTTTCTTGTTTTCTATCTCATCAACATTTCTTGCTTTCTATCTAATCAACACTTCACTATCACTCTATCGGGCTTAAAATCCTGCTTTATCTTACAAAACAAGATTTGCCTGCTAAAGCATATATACTTAAAATCTGATGAACGAGTCGATTTCAAGCTTATAAGTTCATTTTGGGCGGAGTCCCTGGCAACATAATCCAGAGTTCGACATCAGTTGTTCTCGGGAACGAGGGAACTGGAATTACTCTATGTCACTAGTAAGATCAGCAACAAAATGTACCGCAATTACGAAATCACGGCATTAACCAACACACCTAAACCTTGAGGCCGAAACCTCTAGAATAGATCACCATTTTATCCCACCAGGACTCAGCATCCGAAAAGACAACGAAATTGCAAAAGCAGCACAGTTACCTGATGTTTGACCACTGAGTACATCGGCGCCCCCTGCAGCCACTGCGGGGAGTAGAGGAGGCGGCGTTGGTCCAGTTCGGCAGTCGCGGAGAAGCAGGCGCGGCGGTAGCGGAGGAGGGAGGAGTCGAACCCGAGGTCCAGCCCACCAGATGACGAGGCAGAGCCGGAGTACGGGGACATACCGTCCGCGCCGCCGGCTACGGCGTCGAAGGCAGGCGTGAGGTGGGTCCTCAGCAACGGCGACGAGAGGAGGCGCTGCTGCCGCCGACGCACCGCTGACTCGTCCATCCAACGGCTTCCGGGAGAGGCGGCGACGAAGTCGAGGTCCATCGTGACGCCCGTGGTTTCACCTATGGAGTAGGAGCCGCATCAAAAGGATTAAATCTCGGGACGGCGAGATTTACGGAAACGAGAATATCGGAGGAGGAAATTTGAAATGTTGAGCCGCAAATTAGGGTCTCCAGTGGTAAGGAAACCTCGAAAAAAATCCCCATTTTCCTCTTGAAGGCGCATGCGGCCAAACACGCAGTTGCAAGCACGCGATTAACTCGCGAGTCCTAACAATATTGGTTTCGTGTGGATTTTTTCGTATCGGGAATCAGATAAAGCTGCACAAGTCGACAGAAAAATGGCGGAGCCAGTAGTCACAGCCGGATCGCATGAACAAAAGCACCCAAACTGCTCACGAACTCGAAAACCTCTAGTAGTAGGGACCCCTAGTAGTAACTCACGAACCTGCAGATCAGGATCTAAAAAAACAAAATGAGCCAAAAAAAAAACCAGAACGATCAGATTTCGGAGCGTTTCCAACCTCTCTCTACACGAAACATTATCGATCTGAAAAAAAAAACAATCCCCAAAGGAATCGAAGTAGCTTCGACGACACACGAAGCACCGAAAAAATCCCCCCAAAAAACCGTCAAAAACAATTGGAGAAGGCGACGAAGAGGTTCAAATTTCAAAACCCCGAGAGGGGCTCGCGATGCGAGGTGGAGGCGTCCGTTACTCCGCTTACCTTGCAGCCGTGGAAGCTTCTGGAAGCCTCCGCCCGGTCGCTCTCGCCGACGGGCAGGTCACGCCCCCATCCCTGCGGCTTGGCTGCGTGGTGCGGCGTGCTCTCTCCGGCTGGCTCTCCGCCGGGCGGGAAGTCAAGACGAACTAGCATACAAAGGAAAGCGAGGAGGGTCAGGGGGCGGCCATGTACACGTGGCCCTACATCTCCTCGGATTCCATTATTTTTGGGCCTAAAAGGTAGTTAGTGGGCCGAGCCCATTTGTCTCCCTCCGTAGATTTGGGCCGGTTGGTCTTCCTTTGGTAAAGGCCCAGTTACCCTCGGGTAACGGCAACAAACGGTAACCGACCGATCGGTCAAAAAACTATAGTTTAAAAAATAATATAAAAAACATAAAAACATAAAAATTTGAAAAGTATTTGAATGTAAAGAAAAAATGTGATACAATGATAAAACTTTTTGGCATGAGTATTGTATACCCTTTTGTGAAAAAATAAAAATTGAAATTGAATGTGGAATGCGGGTTGAGCGGGCCCATGTTTTTTATTTTTCTATTTTCACCAAACTTGTGTTCATAACGTTTTCAAATTTCAATATTTTTGAAAAATATTTCACCAACAATCATCTTAATTCACCTACTATTTATTTAATTTTTTCATTTTTTGAAAAAAAAATCAAATTACAATATAAATTTAAATAAACTGGCCGATAACTAGTAACCGGCCACCAACAGCAAAGTCGAAAACCGTAGTAATTGATCCAGTTAACGCAGTTTTAAGAACCCTAATGCCAACTATCAAGTGATGAGCTGTTGTCAGCTGCAGCCATGCTGGTCAAGCTATGTTGCATACTGAAAAGGATGGACATCTCAGGACGAGTGGCAGATAGAATAAAATTGAGCATCAACAAAGCAAGTTCCCAACATCAGGGAGCTTATACAGTTCATAATACAGGATCAGCCATCACGTGTACAGTAAAAAAGAAATCCAGTAGATCACACTACACAACACACCAATATATTCCGGACCATGCAGAAGAGTTACAAGAGTTAATTACACAAAGAATAGTACTTATTCTATATTTTGGATACAAGCTGTAAACTCTTTGGTACATCTCCCCCCTTTTAATTCCTGTATGACACTACAACACCGCCAATGCAATATGTACAACCAGCAGTAACACAAACTATGAGACTCTTGAAACAACAATTGAGATCTCAATATCTCATACACAGACAACTGGACTTGGATATGAGATAGGCAAACTTGATGCAAATAGGAGTATGCAAGAGAACCTCCTAACACACACTGACACACTGAATGGTACGGAAGCCAAAATATGCATGCTGAGGAGCATGGCAGGCTTGGGGTTGGATCCCATGCAAACCTATAATGCATAAAACCTATAATGCTGAGGAGTATTTGCATAACTAATTGTTACCCCCCTTTCATAGGCTATTAAGGAGGGCCCTTTTGCAAGAAGGCTGCTGAGAAGTGTCTGGCCTCGACCCTGGTGAGGTCAACTCAAGCACAGACAACAAAAAATTCCTCTCCTGGAAGTTCAAATAAATAATTAGGATGTTAATATATGTTACCAAGTATCTGTTTGAGGCAAGATATTATTTGCTGGATATGAACCAGAAATATGTCAAGTAGTTGAAAGCTTACACTGGCAGTAAATTTTGGAGTTGGCATATCATCTGCGTACGCTAGGAATGTTGGAACTGTATGAGCAGGCGAGGTGAATTCCATACATGGAGGTTTGTTATATGTGGTAACCTCGCTTAAGTTATCAGATGCTGGTGTGTCTGCATCTGCCTTAGCTTGGGTAGTGTGAGCAGGGGAGGCAAATTCGATACACTGAAGCCTGTTATGTTCGAGAACCTTAGTGAGGTTCTCTGATGCCACTATTTCCACATCTGCTTTAGCTTGAATAACTGTGTGAACAGGAGAGGTGTATTCGATACACTGAAGCATGCTTTCTTCGGCAGCAGCCTCACTCAAGTTTTCAGATGTTGGTATATCTGCACCTGCTTTAGCTTCAAGAATTCAATTGATTTTCTTTGTGTGTTTCAAACAGCATATAGCAAAGTAAAAATTAAGAGCATAGTTACCTGGGAAAGGTTCCATATTACTATCTTCTGTGCTCTTACCATTTGGGCAATCCTCCGTCTTATTATCAGGAGCCATTTGTGATGTAACTTCCGTGCTAGTTTGTGAAGGACTTTGCTTATTGTGCCCCTCAATCTGCACGGTCTGCTCCCTGTTTGCATGACAAAGGTGGGTCGAAACCGAGAAAATAAATTTAACCAAAATGATGAGGAATGATAATTACCTTAACTTCTGCTCATCTTCCTCGTCATCCTCATAGGGGTCTACAATTAAATCATCAAGATCATTTAGGAGTGAAGCCATTCCTGACATACTGCTCTCTGATATGTCATTGTCATCTTTCTTATCCAAATGATACTGTAGTTGCTGAAAAACTCAGATAAAACATGATTTGTTCAAATAGAGTACAAGGCTGCAAACCTAACTTCCAAATTCAGAGAAACAAGCTGGCGCTGTCATACCTGCCAGGCTTCGTCCATGCTTTGGCTTGTATTTTCAGTATTTATTTTTGTTGCTAGGGAGCAAAGCAAGTCAGCTTGCTGCAATAAAGTAGCAATTTTTGGATCATCCTTGTTCAAAAAATTACCCTCATGATTAACACCTGAAATTATTCACATGGATGTGGTTCAATCACTGACAGAAGACACATACACAAAACTCAAATGCTCATTATACTGGAGATAAGCTCACAATTCTGTTCGCCACCTAATAATTGCTTTGTTGCAGTTTTAGCGCCAAGATTTTGGGCATCAACCATATTCACATTATCTTGATTGTTTGTACAAACAATTGCAAGAGGCTGTCGAAAATCTTGTTCTGCGTGCTTGTCTTGTCCAAGTAACCTCAAATTTGGTGCCATGTTTTCCTTGAAATCAGAATTGCAAGGCCTAGTCGCAGAAGAAAAACATGTAAGTTGCTTCACATACTCAATGAAAAAGTTCAGCTAGTATTATGTATACCTCAGCTGCTTAATAGGTGGCGAGGAGCCAGCTGCACCATATGTTGGGCACCCAGTTTGTGTCAATGCCCTCTTTGCATTTGCATTGGAATATAATGATCCGTTTTCCTCAAATTGTTCATCATCCTTGGCCCGCCTTTTGCATAGTGTAGAAAACCGATTCTTCACTGCATTATCAGTTCTGTTGCAGGAACAGAAACACACGTCAGATATCTTATTATACATATCTTTATTTCTTTGTTTACCTTACAGCAAACTTCACAATACAAGAAACCCACCTGCCTGATACAACCTTCGCTATTTCAGTCCATTTGTTCCCAAGAACCTTTTGTGCCTGCATGACAATTCAAGTAGAGAAGAACATATGATTCAACCTTGTTAAAAAGTCTATATCGAGCACAAATAATTATGAAAACAACAGCAAAACAATGCAGAACAGGTGGTTTGAGGTTTCCAGTATGCAGCCAAATAAGCACTAAAAAAATGATATTACAAAATGATCCATGCATGAGCCCATCTTTACTTCTCTTATATATACAAAAAAAATATAAATCCTAGTATCCTATCTCCTATTAAGCATAAAAGAATCCGATTTATTTTCAAAAAAAATCTGCAATTGGGGATAAGCTCCAACCAGCATACGTACTCAACTCCATAGTCACGAAAATGTGTACTCAGTTGTCAATACTTCAGTTATTCGCTAAGTGACCAACTCATATTGGCCAACTCGGAAATCTGAAGTTTGACCCAACACATAAGCATTTTGTGCAGCAATGACTTGTTTCAAGGGAATTCACTACCCGGACTTAATAATTAAAATTTTAAAATGCCAGAACATATCGAGATCCCACCTCACACAATAGCATGTCCTCTTCTCGTGACCACCCTCCTTTCTTGCATTCTGAGTTCAAATAATTGTACCACCTACAGCAGCAACCCAACAAAGAACAAAAAAAAATGAATTCGAGCAAAAGGCGCAGATTTCGTTAGAAGATCGAACAAATTTACAACTGAAGTCACTCCTTTTGTCGTTCGAGAGAGGTACACACCTTCTTCTGCACTGTCTGGCCGTCTTGTCCTTGAATTGTGCCGCTATAATTGTCCAGCTACCCAAAGGAAAAGTAGTTGATTAAATCGAGAAAGCACTCATTTTAAATGAGAAGAGTGAAGAATTCGTACTTATCAGTTCCATGAAGAGCGATTTGAGCACGAAGCACATCATCCTCCTACAGGAAGAAAGGTGCAAACATCAGAAAAAGGATTTGGTATAATATAAAAAATCGCAGAGGCGCTCAGGATAGGTTCAACATCATATTAAATTAACAAATAGACACAAATTCGAACTTTAACTGTTCTTAAAATTCACAAAAAAGGCATAAACCACAAAAAATAGGTGAAGAATTCAAGAATCAAACAAAAATCCATTTAGACATGGTCTGTCCAAATAAGTGAAATTCACTGTTTATTGGACAAAATGAAAGGGGAATAGTTGCTACACGACTCGATTCCCGAGTTATAGGCAGCGAATCGAGCAGCAAAACTGCAAGCGCACGGAGAATTCCGCGCTCCAGTGACGCAATAACAGACAGTTTTTTTTAAAAAAAAAACTCGCACACACCTCGGCGCTCCAACTGACGATGTGGCGGTCCTTCTTGGCCGCCGCCGGCGCTTCGGCGGCGGCGGCGGCGGCGGGGGAGGAGCTCAGATCGGGTCCGGTCGCCATGGGCCAGGATCCCGCATGTTCCGCGCACGGATCCGGCAGACGCTGGAGCCCCGCCGGCGGCGAGTCGGGCCGGCTAGGGTTTGGAATTTGGGCGCGAGCAGAGGAATTTTTGAACCGGGGGGAGGGTGGAGTCGTGGAGAAGAAGACGACGATGACGACTGGGTTGGGTGGGAGGAGGAGAGTGGAGAGATGCGATGTGGGCAAGGGCAAGGGAATTTTGTGCGGAAGCGGAGTTGGGTTTTTCAAAGATGGGGGCCATCCGCCATGGCGTGAAAGCGTGGTGATGTCCGGGACGACGACTCCTACGTAATGGCGGCACGTGCAGATTTTTGAAGATGCTCCAAAACGGTAAGACGGCCCGTTTTACTACGTCCATTTACAAAAATAATTACCGAATACTAATTAATGTTGACTTTAATTAAAATTTTATAAATAATATTTTTAGAATTTTTTTTATATATATCACTAAAAGTTCATATGATTCTTTATTTACCGCTTCCTCTTTTACTGACACGTGAGCCTGAAACACACACGAGAGAGAGCGAGTGGTAAATAAAGAAATAAGTGAAGTCTTGGTGGCATATAAGTAATTAAATCATATATTTTATTTAGTTGCGTAAAGTTATGTAATTGTATGTATGATTTAAAGTATTATACTAATATACATAATTATAATTGTTTGTTTTAGTCTCGTTTTAAAAACAATGGTTAAAGTGCATCTGCTCAGTAAATTGTTAAAATTTATTCGATTTTGTGCTTTTCTTGTGTTTCTGCAGAGCAAGGAAAGAGTGTTTGTTCCTTTGAAAAAACCCTGCTCGCATCCTGAAAAAGTCTGAATTTTCACGTAGTTTTTTTCAAACTGTTTTTTCATCAGTTCATGAGCTGCGTCATGGCGTCATGCAAGCTTCACGCCATGCACGGAGGCCAGCAATGGCGAGCTCTTGTGACCTGGTTTATGGCTACGCTCCTTGAACACATCACATCATGTGAAATGGCTTCATCTTTGCGCACACAAAATTGAGCTGACGAGCTTTCCGAATTTGAGCATTGCCTGTGCATAACTTCATTTTGAATTCATTCATGTGGGAGGAGCAAAAACGTTTTGAATTTTAGACTGTTCTTAGCCACGGATTAAGTTCAGCTGGCTTGTGTGCATTTTTCACCAGAGAGAGTGAGAGTGAGAGAGATGGCTGTAGGGATGGTTTGAATAAGACGGTTCAGGTCTTCAGGGCTTGAATAAATATACTCCGCAAAACAGGGTCTAGTACTAAGCTAGCAATTAAGATAATTTGAACGGAGCATTTGGAAGTTAGGCAACCTACTGGTTAGTGAAAGTTGCCGTTTGTTGCCTATGCGTGATTGGGACTGTTTGGCAGGGTTTGTGTTTGGAGACGAGTACAGATAGATACGATATGATTACGATTGTATTTAGTTGGATGTACGTGATAAGATAATTTTTTGGTTGTATAGATAATTTAGACAAAATAAGCATAAACCTAGTGAGCGTTGTTTGTTATACATATAACTAAAATATAATCATATAATATCATGTGTTTTGTAGATTAAATTGCAGTGAATATAATGATATAATCGATCCTAAATTAGATAAATGACTTAAAATAAAAACAATTTAAATATTTATAAACAAAAAATAAACTCACACATGGCACATCGTTTTATCCAAACATGAATAAATTCATCCATTAATTTTCTATCTCATTCAGCATATTAAAAGAATATTTGTATAAGTAAGCATCGTATTCATCCTTAGAAAAGCAAGAGATAAGTAAACACTATCTTAATAAGCCTTTTAGCTATTGTTTCAATCTTGGTAAACTCATTTTCAAAAGCAATGCCAACGGCTAATGGAGAAAGTCCAAGTCAAAATTTTCAGGAAACACACTTGCTGCTCAGCACCGTCCACATCAGGCTCCAGCGACTTCGCACTGAAAATCTGAGCTCTGCAACTGCAACTGCAGGGAGCAGCAATCGAATTAAAATCCGGGCCAACCCACCAAAGCAGAGCCTTATCTCAGTAACTGGCGCACAGTGCAGATTAATCCTCTCGAAAAGTTGAAGCGATAGCCGTGACGAAAAGCCAGGTGTCCGTGTGTCAGTGTCAGTCACTCACATTCAGTCAGTGGGTCATTGCAATTTGCAATTGCAAAGAGGCTTTTGGCAAGAGCTGTACCACTGTACCAGAGTCTCTCTCTAGTTTCTAGTCTCCTGTAGCAGCTGTGTGTGCTCACGAAGTCACGGTTGCAGTAAGCGACTGAAGCCCGTATTTATTTCAGTTTTTGCAGCTATATTTAGAATCTAAATCTAAAATAAATGATTTAGATTATGAGAATCAGTAAATCTATAAATGAATTAAAATTTAAATGCTAAAAAATACTAGCTTTTCAAGATTCTCACCAACTAGATACTAAAACTATCTAGTTAATTAGATCAGCCAACTAGATACTTAGACTAGTTAGCTACTAAGGGTTTATTTATTTTAGCTTCTAACAACTATGAAAGTATTCTAGAATCTAAAGCTTAAACAAATAATCTAGATTATAGACTCAGATTATAAAAATCAATAGCTTTAAAATCTAGAAATAAATTAAAATACATAAATCAAGAAGCACCAACTAATTAGAACAACTAACTATTAAAAATCTAACGGCAGATGGACTACCTATTAAAAATCTCCCACGGTGAGAAGTTAAAATACACCATAAAAATATCTGGCTAAAACAAGCGTCGAAAAGCACGCCTCCCGTCTCATCCTACAGGTTGGGCGGCAGTGCAGCGCATGTGCTCACCTGACGTGCATTTTTTGCGAGGTGACGAACGGGGGAGAGGTGCTCGCCATGCGTCCTCTGCGAGGAGGAGGAGGAGGAGGACGCCTTTACGCCTGTCAGATCCTGTCAGGACCGAAAGTGCCCAACGAACCATAGAATCCTATGCACCAGCAACCAAAGACTCGCTCATTCCGGCTGGGCCACTCTCTGCTCTGCTCTGCTCTCCTCTTCCCTCTTTCCGATTAGCGTGGTTACTGGTTACCGACAGTTAACTACTTCAGTTACTGTGGTTTGTAAATCCTGATACAGACATGATGTCGCGGACACAGTAAAGAATGGCATTCTTCAGAAACCAAGGGCTCGGATTATAGGAGACTCAGGACTAGAAGCAGCGTAGAGCTGCTGAACTGCAGAGTCATATGCATGTTGCTCCATCGAGAGGTATGAACACTGAAGCTTTCCCTTAATTTTCCT
>KE370794.1:126719-138738 GCA_000418225.1 Zizania latifolia
CCGCCGCCGCCGTCGCGGCCGCCGTCTCCGTCGGCGCGGTCGATTTCAGCCACCCGCTCGCTGGTACTTTCCTTCGTTTACCCCTCTCGCCCGCTGCCTCGCCTTGCCGCGTCGCGCCGATGCTCGCGTGATCTGACGTTTCTCTCGCCGTCGTTTTCGTCCTGCTCTTCGCCTTCCGCAGTTGGCGCCGGAGCGCCGTTCGACTTCGAGGGGGTTATTCCGTGGCTCATCGGCGTGTTCAGCGGCTTGCCCTCCGCCGCAGAGGGGGGCGTGTCGTTGGGGACGGTGTACGAACTGTGGGTGCGGGTGCGCTCCAGGGTGATCGCACCGACGCTTCAGGTGGCGGTGTGGGTGTGCATGGTGATGTCGGTGATGCTGGTGGTGGAGGCCACGTACAACTGCGTGGTCAGCCTCGGCGTGAAGGTCATCGGGTGGCGGCCAGAGTGGCGGTTCAAGTGGGAACCCCTCGCCGGCGCCGACGAGGAGAAGGGGACCGGCGAATATCCCATGGTCATGGTCCAGATTCCCATGTACAATGAGCTGGAGGTGAGAGGAGACTAGAAAATTGATTGCAAAACGAATAAAAATAATTGCTCTCAAGGAGTCACGGATTGTTTGATTACTTTTTCCTGTTATTGTTGTTTTGCGAGATTACAAATTCTGATATATGTTATATCATTCTGTGATGAATGTGCTGTGTGTAGGTGTACAAGCTGTCAATTGGGGCGGCATGTGAGCTCAACTGGCCAAAGGACAGGATAATAGTCCAGGTGCTAGACGATTCTACCGATCCGTTTATCAAGGTAAACTGAACTCCTTTGCCTTTCTAGTACTACTTTAGTTCTATAGTTCCATTGTTGCATGAGGATTTCCTACCAACAACTTTCTGTTTTAGGAGTAGAGAGCTCATCAGTACCTACCTAAATTCTATCTCAAAGAAGTGAGACATGAACCTGTTGTTGGGGGAAGGAACAGACTAGATCAAAAGTTTTGACAGAACAGTGACTGTCATATCGTCCCACTTAGTACTGTCACTGGGTAAACCTTGCACTATCACCACTTCAATTCTCGTTACTTGAAGAGTGAGTTATAGTGTTTTTTTGTTATTATGAGGGATGGGGCATATGATTGCATGAAAATGAAGTACAGAGCGGCTAGCCGGCTACAACAGAGGAGACTGATGATGAATTGGATGGAGTCTGGACACTTCAATCACATGGGTACAGTGGACCCCTGTCTGACAGCATAAATAAATAAATAAAAATTCAGAGAAAATAATACTAATGTATTGGAAGTGAAATTCCAGTAGTTTTACTTCTTGCCCCCTTTTATGTCCTGCGATGCAGTTTCAGCCCAATTGCCAACAGCTAAGAACAGGACATAACCACAAAAAACAGTAACAGTAACTGTTTAGACTTTGTGTAATTCAGTCGCTATTCACCTGATCTGGACGTCCAATTAGATATTTGTGTGATGAGTTCATCACTTGGATGAAGTTAATGTAATGATATTAGTATAACCGGTAAAAATGCAGAAACTGTGTGGTATCAGTGATCATTTTGGACTCAGTAACCCAGCATCATGGATTCAAGTAACTTTTGTCCTTGATATTGTTACTGTTGAGAGATGCATGCACTTTAGAGTATATTTACATGAGTTCATTTACCTAGTCCTGACATTTACCTGCATCATGAGCCCCTTCTCTGGCCCACTTCTCACTTGGCCCTCTGCCCACTTGCCCGCTGCTTATTTGACCCATGGATGATGGATCTGATGAAATGGCTCAATGATTGGGCATATTCTTCTCCTGTAGGAGGGATCTGTGCCATGTTATTTCATATCCTGGACTGCTAGGAGAATACATCCATGAGGCATTCATTTGTAATATATTTTTCTTTTCCTATGTTATCATCTCTCACGGTTCAAAAGTCCTTTGCTATTTCAGAATTTTATGATGATTTATGATGAGCTAGTATACACTGTTTCACTGAAATGTCATGGTAAATAAAACACGTCAATAAGAAACAGCAGATGCTGACAACTCTCTTCTGTGATGATTCAAGTCGATGGACTACAGTAGTAACTAGTTAGTATAGCGTGTTGTGCGCATATTGGCTGGTCACTTTTTGTTGTTGAACACTTAATTGGCTCAGTGAATGGTTTGGCTTAGTCCAATGGGGCAGTCGTAGCTGGCAGGCACAAGGAACCTTTAGCAAAAGCAGAGGTGGCCTCCCAAGCAGGTAGCCCTCACTTGGCCATCAGATCTTTATCTACCCTAATCATCGAATATGCCCATCTTATGCTGTCCAATGACAACACAATTTGTGCAAATGCGGTGGCCGCACACTGATGTGTGAAACTTGACACAGCACTCACCTGTGTGCCTTCCTTTTCATTTGTGTGACTAAATCTTGACTGAGGGCATTATATTTCAATCGCAATCAAATCTTTAGCACACAATCATCTTATCATCTTTCAAATCCATCATTAATGACTGTAGATGTGTAATCTCAAGATGATCAGATTATTTCTTGCCTGCAGAACTTGGTGGAGCTTGAATGTGAGAGTTGGGCAAGCAAAGGTGTAAACATCACGTATGCCATAAGAAGCAGCCGCAAAGGGTTTAAGGCAGGAGCCCTGAAGAAAGGAATGGAATGTGACTATGCCAAGCAGTGTGAATATATTGCCATATTTGATGCTGATTTCCAGCCTGAACCAGATTTCCTGCTCCGAACTGTCCCATTCCTCATGCACAACCCGGATATTGCCCTTGTTCAAGCTCGGTGGGCCTTCGGTAAGGATTCCATTTCCTGTGAGCTATGGAGCATACTCTTCCAGAGAATAGTTTTCATTAGGCCATGAACAGAGAATAGCTCTGGATAATACTTTTGAGTCATATGCTTCTATATTACAGATTTGCAGTACATCATTGCAGAGGAATACTTTCTCCATTTCAGAGCTCATAATTCAGAAATTTTGCAGAAAAAACTGCTTAAAAAACTCACTGTTTTGGGCTTTTGGCCAACAGAAAATATCTCTTTGCACATTCATAGGCATCTAAAATGTATTTGGAGCAATGACATGTGCTGCTATTGTTATGCCAGATAAGGCACCAAAACAGTTGAAAGAAAATGACATAAAAATACTGCTAAAATATTGCCTTCTCAAACAAGATAATATTTTATTTACTCTGATCGATCCAATTCTTAATTGACAGAATTTTGCAGTGAATGACACCACAAGCCTGTTGACAAGGGTTCAGAAGATGTTTTTCGATTACCACTTCAAGGTTGAGCAAGAAGCTGGATCAGCAACCTTTGCCTTCTTCAGCTTTAATGGTACATATCTCTATAACTTATGGATTCTAAAGATCATAACGAGAACAAAACGAGTCCAGAACTTGTATTGCAAAAAGTACAATCTTCTAAAGGCATGCCTATCTAAGGAACTGCTGGAGTGTGGCGCACAACAGCTATCAATGAGGCAGGAGGTTGGAAGGACCGCACTACAGTTGAAGACATGGACTTGGCAGTTCGAGCAACCCTAAATGGTTGGAAATTTGTCTATGTTGGGGATATCAGAGTGAGCACATCTTTTCCTGCAATAATGTTCTCAACCGTATAATGATTTAAAATTAAAACAGTCTGAGTCTGCTGTATGATTTGACTATGCCAATATGTCATAGGTTAAGAGCGAACTGCCATCCACTTATGGGGCCTACTGTCGACAACAATTTCGGTGGTCCTGTGGTGGTGCAAACTTATTCCGAAAGATGGCAATGGATGTTTTGATAGCCAAGGTGAGCTTCTCTTCCTACACCATTGACAAATACAAAACATCTGAAAAATAACCCGTTGTTGTTCCATCAGGATGTATCGCTCCTCAAAAAGTTTTACATGCTCTATAGCTTCTTTTTGGTGCGGAGAGTTGTTGCCCCTATGGTTGCCTGCATTCTCTATAATATCATAGTCCCCATATCAGTCATGGTCCCAGAGCTATTCCTACCAATCTGGGGTGTTGCCTACATCCCTATGGCACTTCTCATTATCACAGCCATAAGAAACCCAAGGTTAGTTGTTCAGTCAATTTGTTTTTAGTTCCAGAAATTCTGCCCATACGTCCTTCCCCACAAACTAAGACTTAATGCCCTTCGATCTGTCTCTTCAGAAATCTACACATAATGCCATTGTGGATTTTATTTGAGAATGTAATGACGCTGCATCGCATGAGAGCTGCACTGACTGGCCTACTGGAATTATCTGGGTTTAACCAGTGGGTTGTGACCAAGAAGGCGGGGAACAATTTTGAGGACAATGTAGTTCCTTTGCTTCACAAAACCAAGAAAAGATTAAGAGACAGGTGTGACCTCTTATTCAAGGATATCTATATCATGAGTTAAACTAACATGCAGTATGAATCACATTTTTAATTGATACTGTCTTTTTCTTGCAGAATTAATTTTCTTGAGATTGGATTTTCGGTGTTTCTCATCCTGTGTGCATCGTATAACCTTATCTTCCATGGGACAACCAGCTACTTCTTCAATCTCTATCTCCAAGGAATAGCATTTTTGCTTCTAGGATTTAACTTTACTGGCACTTGTGCCTGCTGCCAATGACAAAGCAGTCAAGGACAGCATCTACACTGTATGAAATTCTGTTTCGGAATTATTTTGTCGGTATAAATTATTCGGAGTAGTTCGGACATCTCAGATCGTTACCATCGATTCATATATGGCGTTGATCTGTGGACTAACACCAGTTTCCGTTTGTCATTCTGCCAGGGGATGCTAGGATGTGTTGTAATCCAATACCCATACTATCAGTGATCTGTCATGTACTCGAGTTAACTTGAAACTTTTTTTTTATTTTTGTAGACTTCTTCCTGCGCAGCCTGAAACCAAGATAGGCTTATCTCACCATCTGAATAGAGGATAGGTTGGGTCGACTGGAGTAACTATATACACAGCACGACACAATATAATAAAATGATGGATTATATTTTATATAAAGTTGAAGATTCTATTATAAACAGATACTATGAGATTCTCACCGACTTGACAGGGGTATCAGTTTATAATCCTACTTCTTATAAGAGGAGGCTAGGAAACCTCTGTGGGTGATCGATCAATTATCCACGTAAAATCATAAAACATACACCATCACATTATCACATTATCCATTAACACGACCAACAGTCTGAGCACGAACAATATGCATCTAACAAGATATAGGATATTATTCTCTCCAGGACTTAAACATGTATAAATTCTAGATTTATGCTACTATTAGTCTTAACTATACACACACATAGTAGAATTACTATTGCTAGTAATAAGTCATAACATATTGTGCTTGCTTTGGTCGTACGCATGATTAAACTGAACGCGTACGCAGCACACATGCAAATACTCACATGATTGAGCAAATACAGGACAAAAACGGTAGTAGGAATCATGTTTTGGAAGGGGGAAATAGAGCAAGCAGAAATATCTTCAGTTACAGCCGAGACGTCAGTTGCATATACTTCGTCTCAAAGTGCATAATGGCATCATTTGGGCACAAACTAATAAGTATTACCAGTCAAAAATTGACTAATTACAGATACAGAATGACACTGACACTTTTGGAAAATATGAAGTTTATGCATTTTTGAGCCATGAAAATAAATAAGCCATGCATTCTGACCATGCTAAAAGGAGCATTTCATTGAAATGCAACCCTCAAATCCTTTTGACAAACAATCCTCAACAATAGAAGGCGAGTTCTGAAGACAACCTCTTGGGTTGTGCAAATTTGTATCTTCACAATAATCCGACGTACTGCAAACCAAAGGGGTACCTGCATTGCATTCCCAAACTCCGTATTTTGTGCTGACATTACTTTCCTTCAGCTGTTTCAATGGCGCTAGATGGACAGAGCGTGTAAAATTATCCGAAAGGTCCACATCCTCCTCATTCGAGTTAAGATGAGTCGGGCATTTCCTCTTAGATCCAGGTAATGGATTTATTCCTGTCACACAAAATTCTGGATGACTACAAAGTTGACTAAATAACTAGCATAAATAGAGATGCCTCAAAACAGTACCTCTAAATGTATTGGAAATGCCCGATTGTGATTCCATCACACTGGAGCAATCACTGGAGTGATAAATTCTACATTTAACAGACATAAACTCATAAGAAGCAGTACACCTAGGAAAAATAAAAAAAAGACTAACCCATAGAGTATATTAAACGCTATATTAGTGTTTTGTGGAATACAAACAACACGTAAACATACAAGGAGAGGACTTCCACAAATCTATTCTTCTATTAACATGGCAGAACAATGTATTACCAATTCAATATGTGTTCCATTTGCAGAGAGAATAGATACAACGTACAATGCAAAGCTGCCAACTATTTCAAGTAAGTTGTGACTAATCTCAAATCCTCAAATCCCAAAAGTTCCTTAACCAGGTATATTCCTTAAAAAAATCAACAACCAAGCAAAATAGTTGGAAGAAAACATGGATATTAAACAATTAATTTAAGTTCTATCAAGTACTTTTTACCACAAGTTTTGTTAATTGCCTTCATTAGGGAAGCATACATGATATAACTAGAAAAAATAAAATTAAGTAAATTCTGGAAAATAACCATGCTATCTTATCTAAGTTGCAGAAAACCTCAGGTGTTATAACATGTGGCACATAATCATGCATAGTCCATAGGATCATTAAGGAAGCCAAAACCCACTAAGGTACTTGTGCATCAAGACAAATACTGATAACTCACTGTAAACTACAATTTTCAATTGCAGCATCTTCAAGCTCATATCAGAAAATGAAAATCAATTTGTCATGCTTTAGGTTTAGAAAATGGGAACAAAGTCCGTAAACTAAATTCGGAAACAATCTAAAAGAGCATGAAGGACAAGAATGGAAAACCTGTGCATATGTTCCACAAAATCATCAACAAGAACAGGCCAAGCACCTAGGAAAATAGATAAGAATAAACAGCAACAGTTAATTTGCCATAACTGTCACCATGCTAATTCTGAGGAGTGAGGAAGCTGCAAATATTGAAATCCTTATACAGAACATAAGGAATAGAGGGAACTGTACCTTTTGGATCATAACCTTCCAAATCTTCATTTACACACCTGCTGAAAGCTAGAAGCTGCTGCCAAGCATCCTCCGTTATGTTGTAACGTTGGTATTTCTGAGAAAGGAAAGATACAGCTCAACTAACAATATTCAGGGAGGCCTACTGCTTGCAGTTCATCATGTGAATGAAAGTGCAAAAGATAAAGGTAGCTCTCTCAAGACTCAATGTTTTTAAAATATCTATATTGAACCATAGTGGAAGGCCTATGCACACGTCTCAGGTCAAAATGAAGTCCAATACCAGGAAATTTTGTAAAATGCCAAGGATTCAAGGTTGATTTACATGCAGAACTGAAATGATTACTTGCACAGCAGTACTATTTAACCAGCTTCTTTAAATTAGTAGCTTCAATTTTACCAATACGGTAATGCATAATACCAAGTGCTGATCAGCACAATCTTGAATTTTCTTCATCATATCAAATACAACTTTACTTTTTGGTATACAGGTAAGTATTGGGCATATAAGTACAATGGCAGATCTGCAAACATAGCACGATGATATTTGATATGCTCAAAAACACCTCAACAGGTCGATACTCTATATAGTCATCACGTATCAACCATCAAAATATAGTTCAGTCACCACTTCACCGGAACTAATGAAGTTCACCAACTCATGCCAAACGGATGCCCCTTAGCTCCCTTCACATATCTAAGGTATTCCTATTAAAGAAATTGTTTTTTTGAGTAAAAACTAAAGAAATTGTTGGTTGATTAATTGACAAGAAATCAACAAAATTTTCAATGTGACGCGTGTTTTTACAAATCCCTGTGATAATTTCATAAATTAAAGAACCACTAATAATTCAGAAGAAATAATCACATATGAACAACAAAACTAACAAATGTCCAAGGTGAAATAAATTGTCATACAATTCCTGGGAAGAAATTTTCATACCTCAACAAAGTTACACCACCGGTCAAGCAACCGAAACCTTCCATTTAGAACCATCCTCCATGCTGCCACAGCTCTCTGAACAGCTAAAACAATGAAAAATCGAACGAAAGGTTGCATTCATATTAGTCTTCTAGGATATAAAAATTATATAGGTATCAACTATGGACATGCTCAAAAGGTCTTACTGATATTCTTTTGCCCATATTCACGGGAAATGAAGAAGACAAAATCATAGAAGTTACTGAATCGGCGTGCATCATCCTAAAGAGAAAAGATTCTCAATCAACACAATGTATTGAAAAACATATGAAAAATGTGTAATCAGTTTATAGAGGATCACTCACTAAGTCAAGAGCTGACATGAGCTTTGGAATATCACTAAATATTGCATCCCTGATGAATATTAGAGAGTGATCAGGTCAAAGGTAAAACAAGTGTCAGGAAATTGCATCTCTAGATGAATATTAGGAGGTATTGGAATTGATTTCTTCTGTCTCAATAATACTACAGCTGTATAGTAAGTAGGGTAGGAGATAAAAAACACACATCTTTCATAAAATATGAACATTCTCATGATCAAAAATAAAGGTGAGAAATGTGAATTGCCTCATGAGAAAAAACAGCACGCCTCATTTTTTTACAGCAAACAGTTATCAATGCCTACAAAAGCATATTCAAGACAGCTTACCTCAATCCTTTCATGCCATCTATAGCTTGTGAAAGCTCAGCCAATCCTTCTCGTGTGTTCGCATTTGTGCATCCTGATACAATATCTAGCAAAACAACAACCAGATCATCCAGTAGATTTAGATAACATCACAATATCTTGGGTAACATTATCTAAGTAACGTTTTAGTGCAATAGTTGTTCGATCGTTGCGCATTAAGGATTAGCTCTGCATTTCATAATAGATTATGCTTTTAGGGGCTAAGGAATCATGATAATTGAATTGTCCCAAGAATAATTAAAATTTCTTACAGTCTTTTAAACTCTTGAAACGCTTTGTAGTATAGCCTTTAACTAGAGCATGCTACTCCACGCTTTGTTTCTCCAACATTGGCCTTCATACTAAGCATAATTAAAATTTCTTACAGTCTTTTAAACTCTTGAAACGCTTAGCCATCGATGACTAAAAACGCTCTCACCAAATCAGATACTTTTTTAGAACAAATAAGTCGGATACTTGATCAACGGATAACCTAAAAACCACTCCTTGCCTCCTCAGAGTCACCCCTTCAGCGGAATTCGCACCCTAAACAGCACGGAGTTTCTCAAAATTCGCAGAAAAGCGGAAAAGGTGCCCCTAAAGCAGCGCAAAAACTGGCAACTAAACCACCTGAAAGTCTCACAGCTCCCCTCTCATGGTCGGCGCGGATACGAGCGTCCGAAACCCTGAGAGCAGATCAAGCCAGACCAAGGGAGGAGGAGACGGAGGGTCGAATCCGGGGGCGGGACGGGGAAGCTCACCGCAGTACCGGCGGTAGGCCTGGACCGCCGCGGCGCACGGGGCCGCGGCGGCCACGAAGCCGTGGGCGGGCCAAGCCATGGATCCGACGCCGGGAACCCTAAGCCGGCCGCCGCCGACGTCGCCGCCTCGATCTCACGTGCGGCGACAATACGGGAAAGCAAACCAACTGGGGAAAGCTAGGTGGAGAGAGAGAAACTCTTGTCTGGGAACGTCGGAACGAAAAGGAATACGTGTGTGTGGCCGAGTCGGTCGCGTTGGGATCTCTCAATCTAATAAAAAGTTTCTACTTTTAAATTGATCAATTTAATTATGTTAGCACTATATAATAAAAATATATTAAAATATATAAGTTAATAATGTATAGACTGAGATAAAAAAAATTAAAGTGTACTCCATTCGATTTTACAAAGGAAGTCGTTTTAGGCTTGTATCAAGAGTTGCCTAAGACAAATCGTTTTGTATTTTATTGTGTATTTTAAATAACTATAACCCTGGTGTAGTACTACTTCATTCTCGTTTTTCGCACTATCTTTACTCTCACATTGTATTTAATATAAACAAATAAGAAAAGAACATGCTCCTTAGTATCTGAAATCATATCCAAAACGACTTTGTAAAACCGAAGGGGGTAACGAATTATCAAATTTCCTATGTCGGTTCATCTATGCCGAACTAGCAGTTAGTTCAAATAGTATTGAATTTTAGAGATGATGTTTGATCATTCGTCTATTTAAAAATTTGTATAAGTATCATTTATGCTATTTTATTATTAAAGGTACTTTATGACTTATATTTCTGCACATTTGTACTAATTTTTTAATAAAATAAATGATCAAATGCACATGTAAAGATAAAAAATGTCGTTAATCCTATTTTCGATGTATTTTTTACGACCTACATAGAATGGTGCGGAGATTTATAATAATAATGTCGGAAAGAAAAATACAAGATTACAATCCTAGAAGATTATAATTAGAAAAAAAAACTTCAACACGGGCTAGCAACTCAAAACCCAAGATCCAAAAGCAGCACTAGCACCAAGCCAATTACCGCTAGGCGAGATCGACCATCGCTAACAGGAGAGACGCCAACACTCATCAAACTACTCCAACAAGCAAATCTTCAGCATGACTCTTAGTCATCTCCAAGGAGCGAGAACAATATGAAGGTTGGTCCGAAGGAAAACGGTAAAGATGAGCAACAAAACCTTTAAAACGACGCTTTAGAGATGTCACGACGCAAAAACACCCCCATCATCCACCAAAAGCCTTAGGCAAGGATGCAAGGTTTTCACTGAAGAGTCTCGCTAGAGGGAGAGGGTGGCTACTCGACAAAGTCCTAAGGGAGGAATATAGTGCCCAAAAACGTTATCGATGTCAGCCCAACAAGGTTGGGCTAGGCTTTCGGTTGTAGATTTCTCTCCCACCCTGAAGATGCTCCTCATCTGCCTCAACGACCAAAACAACCTCTACCAGCAAGCACCCCTCCACCGGAAAGCCCCGGGACGAACACAGGATCTTGCACCCCTGCTGCCCCCAACCAAGCCAGCGCTCCTCTGCCAACCCCACTCCCTCACGATGACAACAACAGCAGGCTAAGAAAGATTCTTAAAGACAAAACATCCACCTTAACCAAGGAACGCCCCACGACCGAGAAGGAAGACGGTCAAAGAAGAGGAGAAGCTCCAAGGGGGGGAGGAGATGAAGCTAGAATGGAGGAGCCACCACACTGCTGGACGGGCCAACCACGCTATCAGACGCTGCCAGACGTCATACAACATCGAACCAGCCAAAAACAGCCAACCGATTAAGGATCTGATCACCACCAGCATCACCTGATCACGGTCTCTGCACTTCTTCAGCCGCGAAACCACCACGAGATCATCGCGGGCATCATGGAGGCAGATCTGAACCTTCCGACCATGACCTAGAACGCCCACTGTTGAAGGTCCCTGCGCGCACCATGCAGTTGGCATGAAGGCAGATCCAGGCTCGTCCATCGCTGAAGCCCGCCAAGCGCAAGCCGACTAGATCCAGCCGGATCCAGCCCCCGTTGCCCCGAGCCGTCTCCAAGCCTGAGATAAAGAAAGAAAGGCCCCCGTCGCCTTTCTCATGACCACGCCAGAATCCCGGCGATGTGCTCCAGCAATAGCAAGAAGAGGGGATATCGCTAGGAGAGGGGAGGAAGATGGACAGCGGCGACTGGGTGACTAGGGTTTCACCAAGCTATCGTCTATACGATGTGGGCGTCGAGCAAAAGGTTTTCTTTTCTCAAACAAACTACTTATTCCATTTCGATGTAATGTAACAAAATCATTACTTGTTTAAGAAAGAGATATTGGTATATTGGTTGAAAATTTGCACTTTTACTTTATATAAGTTGATTTATACGTGACCTTTAATCCCGTTATAAGCTGAGAAGGTGAAGGTGAGATAAAAATATAAAATTTAATTAACTTTGGAATAAAATTACAATTAATCCTTTGTTAACGGGTGTGAACA
>KE370795.1:6249-19023 GCA_000418225.1 Zizania latifolia
TTCCACTAGTTACCTTGTCGAAGCCAAGGTAGAGCTTTTACAAACTTCTCCGGGCACACCACAATCTCCTTGGGTGCTCACGGATTTGACGCCTAGCCGTCTAGGAGGTAGCACCTCCAAGAGTAACAAATCCGTTGAAAGCTTGTAGGGCCAAATCTTTGTGCTCGAGATTTATCAAGAAAATAAATAAACTCAACCACCCAAAATCTTCTCAAAAGATGAAGTAAGGAGTTTGCTAGAAGATTTGTTTTGCACTCTTAAACCAAATCTCAAAGATTTGCTCTAGATCTAGCTTTGAAAGAGAGAGAGAGTTTAGGGTTTTAGCTCTAGGGTTCTTGGAGTTCTTTCGGTGAGAGAGAGAGCTATTTGAAATAGGGTGATGAGGTATTTATACCCCACACACAGAAAATGGCCGTTTGAAGACATTTTGCAACTATTCATCCGGAAGTTCCGGTACTAGCCGGAAGTTTCGGGATGAAAAACAGATTCAAACAGAACAGCAATTTCGGATGTTCCGGGCTTCAGCCGAAAGTTCCGAGCCAAAAATAAATCCAATACAGAAGGTTCATTTAGGAAGTTCCGGGATTAACTTATCGGATACAGAAGGTTCATTTCGGAAGTTTCAGGCCAAATAAAAATCGGATACAGAAGGTTCATTTCGGAAGTTCTAGGATTAACCGGAAGTTCCGGGCCAAATAAAAATCCGATACAGAAGGTTCATTTCGGAAGTTTCGGGCCAACTAGAAAATTCAGAAATTAGTTTGAACCAATTCAAAAAGCTTTCAAAAAGATTTTTTCTTTGAGCACAAAGCTTCGGAACAACTTTCAACGTATTCCTCTTTATAGAACGGCGGTCCTAGACTCAATTTCAAAAGTAATACAATATTTTGCACTTTGAGCCTATTTTGGACTAGCCGGAGCTTTTCTCCAAATTTGTTTCAATTGTAATGCCGTTTTTCGTGACTTCTCTGCATACAGCTCATCAATGCGATTAGTAGCTTTTGATCATCATTGTTATTAATACACCAAAATTAATTAGGGGCCTAGATGCACCAAGATGCACTTTCAGCTACAAGCTTGGAAACCATGTGCCCAAAGCGTAACAAAATCTTTTCAACATAATGGGATTGTAAAAGTGTTATCCCACCCTTGCCCTTTATTAGCTTGATGTTTAGGATAACATTAGCTTCACCCAAGTCCTTCATATCAAAGTTCTTTGAGAGGAATTATTTTGTTTCCTTAATTACGTCCATGTTAGTCCCAAAAAGCAATATGTCATCCACGTATAAACATAGTATGACTCCTTGACCCCTATGAAATCGATAGTATACACACTTATCGGCTTCGTTTACACAAAACCCAAAAGTGGTCAACGTGCTATCGAATTTTTCATGACATTGCTTAGGGGCCTACTTAAGACCATACAAGGATTTAATCAGGTGACAAACCTTTTTCTCTTGTCCTTTACCACGAACCCATTTGGTTGTTGCATATAAATTTATTCATCCAACTCCCCATTTAAGAACGCGGTCTTAACGTCCATTTGATGGACATGAAGTTTATATGCAGTAGCCAGTGCTAAAAGCACACGGATCATAGGTAGACGAGCAACAGGAGAATATGTGTCAAAATAATCTTCTCCTTCCTTTTGTGTGAAACCCTTAGCCACTAAACGGGCCTTGTACTTTTCAATTGTACCATCGGGTCTCATTTTCCTCTTAAAGATCCATTTGCAACCAACTGGTTTGCACCCGGTAGGGAGATTAGTAATTTCCCAAGTCCGTTAGCAATGATGGAATCCATCTCACTACGAACTGTTTCTCTCCAGAACTCTGCATCAGGGGATGCATATGCTTCTTTGAGAGTTCGTTGTTCATCATCCATAGAATAGGTGACATAATCATCACCCAGTGACTTTTTAGTCCTTATTGTCTTGCTCCTCCTCAACTCCAACTCAGGAGTGGTGTCTGACACACTAGGAGGAATGAAGAAATGCTCATAAGAGCCCTCTAGGGTAATGGTCTCACTTGTTCTCATAGGAAAGATGTTTTCAAAGAATGTCGCATCTCAAGACTCTATCACTATGTTAGTAGCAATCTCACTAGTCTCAGATTTGACCACTAGAAATCTATAGGCTACACTATTGTGAGCATACCCTAGAAAGATATAATCAACGGTTTTTGGGCCTAACTTTCTTTTCTTTGGAACAGGAAGACTAACATTTGCAAGTCAGCCCCATGTTCTTAGATAAGACAAGTTTGGTTTTCTCCCTCAATCCCTCATAAGGTGTTTCCTCATGATTATGGGGTGGCACCCTATTGAGACATAGCATGCTGTGAGAACTGCCTCTCTCCACCATACGAATGACATACCTGAACTTAGTAACATAGAATTAACCAAGTCACATAAGGTTCGGTTCTTTCGTTTGGCTACCCCATTTGATTGGGTCTCATGAATCATACCACATTTTACACAGAACTGAGAGAAAATGTGGGCAATGTATTCCCCACCACGGTCCGATCTTAACCGCTTAATCTTTCTATCTAACTGGTGGAGCTTTATAGATCTTAAAATACTCTAGTGCTTCTTCTTTAGATTTAAGTAAGTAAAGATGACAGTACCTACTTGCATATTCTATGAGAGTAAGAAAATAGCGTTTGTCACCCTTTGTTATTATTCCATTCATTTCACATATGTCTAAGTGTATAAGCTCAAGAGGTGAAGTGCTACGCCCTTCAACCGAGTGAAATGGTTTCCATGGTTGCTTTGCTTGCACACACACTTCATATCTTGAACCTTTCTCATATTTAAAATCTGAAATTAGACTCAAGGTACTTAGTTGCCTAATGGCTTCAAAATTCACATGACACAAATGAGAATGCCAAATATTATGAAACTCATTGCTCTGGGAAATATTAAAAATGTTTACATTATTTGAATCAAGGGTACTTAAGCGAAATATGCCTTCGCTGTCATAACCTTTGCCTACAAATGTACCAAACTTGGTCATCACGACCTTATTGGACTCAAAAACAAGCTTCAAACCCTGCCTACAGAGCATAGACCTGCTCAGCAAGTTGCGAGTCATAGTAGGCACGTATAGCACATCTTTTAGGATGAGAGTCTTGCCAGAAGTCAGCTTTAGGCAGACCTATCCTATTCCTCATACTATAGCTGAGGCGGCATTGCCCATTAGGACGGAGCCACCATAGGTACCTTGAAATGAAGTAAAACATGATCTGTCAGCACATATATGTCTAGTTGCACCAGTATCAATCCACCAATCAATTGATGAGGTTGCCATAAAGGCCTGAGGTACATACCCATTTAAGTTGTCACCTCCTAGTACAACATTGACCTCGCCTTTTGAGCCCTTGTGCTGCCTAGGAGAAGGACCCTTGCCTCTATGTTCACGATATTTATTGGCTTTGTGGCCAACCTTGTCGCAAACATAACAGACAATTTTCTTCTTTGTTTTCTTCATTTTCTTGCCCTTTGGTTTGTGCAAGTTCTTGACATTTTTCTTTTTCCCACTAGCTTCAGAAGTCTTCACCTTCACTTGATGAGCATGGACTTGGGATTTCTCTTCTTCCTCCTTGGCCTTGGCCTCGATATTGATAGCAGCCATCAAGTCACTTAGTGGAATTGTCTGCTTCAAATGTCGATGAGCCATCACAAAGTCGTGCCATAAAGGCGGCAACTTAGCCAATATCACATTGACCTGAAATGACTCAGGTAGGTTGCACCCATACTGTCGTGCCATAAGGTCACGTACATAGAGTTGAAGCTTATGGAACTGCTCCATCACCGGGTGCCCCTCTTCAATCTTGTAGTTTAGGTATGTGGCAGTGATAAAAGACTCATTCCCATTGTTCCCTTCAAAATATTTCTGATCTAGCTCTTTCCAAAGTTTCTTTGCATTTGTGTAGGTCACATAGACGTCGAAAAGCCAGTTGGAGAGGGCGGCTAGAAGGCGTGCTAAAGCTGCGTTATTCGCATCCTCCCACTCACTCTTGGCTTTATCAATCAAGGTGTCTGCTGGGGAATCAGAAATAACCCAAAATAACTTCTGGTCTATCAACCACAGCTTAGCCTTTGCCTGCCAACGCTTAAAGTTGGCCCCGTCAAAAGTCTCTCGCTCAACAACATCAGAATGAGAAGCCATCTTTCCACAACTTGGTTTTCTGGAATTGTTGGAAGTAGAGCGAAATAAGCAGTCCATTGAGCTGTTTTATTCCAGATTTAAAGACTAAAACAGAGCACATATATATGAATGAAATAGAAAACTTAACTAGCAACATAGCTTAAGCTAAGTTTAAGAAAGATTGCTCTCAGAAATGCCTCTCAGTCTATTTTAATTCACTGGATGTGTGACAATCTACACTAGGTCACTAAGTATCTAACCAATTTAATCTTACCAGAATATATAAACAGGAACAAGATATTGAGTAATATACTATACTAGTAATAAGAGATTTTAGAATACTATCAGCATGTATATACCAGCAACAGAGGAGACAAAAGTTCCCAAACAGCAATGATTATTTCTGCAGCAAATAACCAGTCAAGCATACAAAGTAAGATTACTGTTTAGATCTCCAAGCCTAATGTATAGTTGTCACACATATCCTCATAAAAGACTGATTCCTCATTGAGCAAGATTTGCAAAGACTCCCAATAGTGAATACTTATTCAATAAACAGTATAGCACTTTGCAGATATAAAAAGCAATCGATAGCAGATTACTCACTATACACCGACTGGCTATCGGTGTCACAAGGCAAAGCACATCGATGACGCTGTCCCAGAAAACCTATTTGCCGCCTTTGTGCCAAGGTATACCGACGAGGTTGACGGAGATACGATGCCGCTGATCGTGTTGAGGGGTCACACCTCGACACAATCCCAAGAAGCAGATGGTTGCTGCTTAGAGAGGATTCAAAACCAGGCTAAGGTTGATAAAGCCAGAGACCCGATATCCTCTTAACCACAGAAATCAACTCAGCAACACACTCGTATGACTAGAGAGGATGTTGTTTTTTCTGGTGCTCAAGAATATCAAAACCAATCAAGATGGAAAAGTGCTTAAGAACCAGAAAATCTGATTTCTCATCCTCAGACTGTTGTAGATACATGTATATATATCAAAGAGAATGTGCATCTTGTATCGAGTCAGCAGCTCCACCTCCACCGCGCCTCCCCAGCACACACAGCGCGTGCGCCACGGAAATCGGGCAGCCAGTGGTGCTGCCCCCGCTGCAAACCAGGAAGCCACGGGAGTCTTTAGAAAACAACAAAGAAACCCTTGGTTCCAAGTGAGTGCAGGCCAGGGTGGGCTTTTGAGCAGCCAGCTGTAAAGGCCCACCTATTCACTGCATATACACATATATATCCTGTGAAATTTGGAGAAAAACCCAAAAACCACAACAGGTTGTGCATAATGGCTTTGGACTTTGTTCTTTCGGAGGTCCAGCAAGAGCAGCAGCAAGTGCCAATTAGGCTGAAGAAAGGCTCAAATCCAATTCTTTTTGGAGGCTCAACAAGAGCAGCAGCGTGATCCCAGCCTGTTTAGGTCCATTCTGTTCTGGCCAAGGTGTGTTACATATTGCTTATCAGCAACGAAATTTTATCTCTGATGATCAAAATTGTACCATTTATTGGTTTTAAAAAAGAAATTCAAAACTGTGTCATGATATTCCGTGACGTCTGCTCATCCACATGATCAAGCATGCCACCGTGCTGCTCCTTTGACACTCATGCTAATATGCTAACACATGTTCTGACAAGAGACGACAAGACCGGAGCCAGCGGCGGAGCCACGTAGTAGATCGATGTTTTCATACTGGTTGAAAAATAAATCAATGTTTCCTAAAATATTTTAGTAAGTGTTATGTTTAAGCATACATATAAACAGTGGCGGAGCCACCTCCCGGCCACCCCGGGCAGCTGCCCGGGCTCATCGATGAATGCGCTATAGAATTTTAGTATTATTTTAGAGATTAAAAGTAGAATTTTTATATCAAATACTAAATGTAGTTAGATTTGCCTGGACTCGAAAAATTTCTTGGCTCGGCCACTGCATATTAAAAAGGTGAGTAAAAAGATATACTATCATTGTGATTGAGTGTGAGCCTAGTAAGGATTAGATGAAATAATAAGTAATTAAGTTCAATACTTTGAAGATAATTTTTTTACAAGTACTATCTTGTTATATTCGGAATAAATTTTCAACTCGTTTTAAAACAGCGTAAGTACTTACTATTGACTATATGTACACCACCTTAAGCTTTAATATGTGCATGTATTAATCTATAAATCAGTTCATAAAAAATTAGACAAAATAATAATTAAGTAATATAATCTATGTAAAGCATGACGAAGTAACGTGCAAGGCTTGTTGGTTAGCCGGCGGAGGTACGCTCGTTCTTCAGTCTTCACATTGCTAGATTCCTAGACGTCAAGGATCTTGACTCGACTTGTCCCTGAACAATTGTGGCTGGTGAGCTAAAAATTTCATGAATTCATCTATATGCAGTATTAAAGTAGTCGCTAGTCGGGCGATGACCCGGCACCTAGCGTCTAGAGGCGCCTATGTCCTCCCTTTTCTTCTCCTCCCAGGTGTTCCCCTTCCTTTTCTTCTCCTCCCTTCGTTCCCCTTCGCTTTTCTTCTCCTCTCTGGTATTCCTCCCTAGTGTTCTCCTCCCGCACGTCCCCGGGCTCGGTGACGGTGACGGTGAGAGTGTGCACGCATTGGTCTCTCGCTGTCGGATTTGGCCGCGCGCGCACCTTCCGTCACTAGATCTGGCTACGTGTGCCTCCCGCCACTGAATTCGAGCCATGCGTGCCTCCCCGCACTATTAGGTCACATTTCTGGCCACCAGCAGCCTCGACGCCACCACGCTGAGCTGCCCAAGTGCCACAGTCAACCGCCCAATGCCGCGGTTGACCGCCTAGGCTATCCAGCTCTCTGACACGAGGCAAATCGTGGCGGTAGGGTGGCGCTCAGTGCCTAATGGGTGCCTAGGCGGTGCCTAGCGCCGTCTTTTAGAACACTATCTATATGTGCACGAAAGTGTCTAGTAAGAAACAAATTCGATCTTAAACCTTGAATACTGAACTGCAACTCTACAACCTATAGTATGTGTTGGAAGTAAGTCATGCTCCCTTTTACCGTGAGCATGGTGAAAGATCATTGGTAATTGCGAAGACCATATTAAATAGTGAAGATTGTCAGTAGTGACGAAGACCATGTTAAATGGTGAAGACCATCGGCGTGACAAATACCACCGGTGAAGACAAAGACTATATTGAATGGTAAAGACCATCAATAATGATGAAGACTATGTGTAGCAAGACAGACTACTAATAGTGATGAATGTTATCTGTAGCCAAGGTCAATACTTTATGATATGGCCTAAGTAGCCAGTGGCCATTCAAGTGTATATGGCCATTGAAGAATGGCCCAAGGGCCGAATATGTTGTAAAAGGACTTGTAAACTCGTATAATTGTCTATTTAACGAGAGTAACATCGTAAAATCGAAAGAAACCTTATAACTCTATAAATAACTCTTGGTGGAAAAGGAAGATTTTTTTAATAAATATACAATTAATCATATCACTCGTTAATACTCTAAGAAATTTAATTTTCTGCCACTCTCTTCAACAGCTACTCTTCAAATATCATCATCTTCCTTGTTTTTACATATTTGCCACATGAGAGATAGTAGCAGTTTAGAATTTGCCACTTTGATCTTAGCTGGATGACAAATCAGCATAGTGACATGTCTGCTTAAAAGGAAATTACTTTTTTACCCATGAGGTAGTAGCATATAAGCTGGCTAGTACTTTTGAACTAGTAGACCCCTCACCATATTAAGCATTTGCAAATACCAGTGTGGCAGCCACATCTTCATGGGATCTCCATCTTCATCGTTGTAGCTAGTGGATTGGAGCTATGCACCAAAGAGGTATGGACAAGTCCACCCCTAAAATTGTTTTTGGTTCTCCAGATTGGTTTTTGATTTGTGATTTTTTTTCAAACACTAGGTTATGGTTTGACCTAATTTGGACTAGATAGCGATGGATTCAAGTGATTGTCATCCGTGGTAAGGAAATATTGTTTCTACCTAGTTTAGTTGGAAATTTGTGATCTAAAGTACATGGGAGTTAGATATATCCCTAACTCCTTTTTTATTTTCATTATTTGCCATGCTTGATTATGGAGTTTCTACTTTAGATGAAATAGATTACATTTTCACAGAATATGCAGGTGACGACATAAGTCTAGCAGATTTGGGGCCTAAAATTGATGTGGACTAGAGCAAGCTAAAAATTTCTAGGTCAGAAGAAGATGGTGATGCAATTGCTTTATTGGATGAGACACTATTGTATGATGCTCTTGGTTTGGAGGCAGAAGATGCAAGAGTAGTTGTAGCAGCTAAAGAACTTGCTATTCCAATTATTTCATATGAGGTTGAAAGAGAATTGAGAGATGGTGATACTCCAGTGACTGATGATGTGACTATAGAGCCCATAAGAGACTAGGACAGGGAGAACCCAGAAATGTGTGTTGGAACAAATTATCCTTCCATGGTTGATTTTAGGATGGCAGTGAAACAACATGCAATAGTTTATGAGTTTGAATTAGGCACAGAAAAGTCAAATAAGAATAGATTCATAGGCCACTGCAATGCAGAAGAATGTCCTTGGAAAATTAGAGCTAAAACTCAGTCTGATACAAGTGTCGGGGTACTAAGTAGCTTTCTAGCTTTTTAAATAATTTGTTGTGTTTATGGTTGGTGACTCATTGATTGTGGCCTAATATGTGTAGGTGCAAATAAACATTGGTGAACACAAATGTGCATCGACTAGTCAAGTAATTAGCAGAATAGCCTCTCAAGGATGGGTTGCAGAAAGAGCTATGCCGTTTTTAAAGAAGAAGCCAAGCATGGGAGCAAAGGAACTACAACAAGTGCTACATGACAAGTACAATATCTAAATACCATACCAAACTGGGTGGTATGGTAAACAGAGGGTTGCCAACAAGATTTTTGGCTCATGGGATGATTGCTTTGATTGGCTATGTAGGTTCAAAGCAGAGGTAGAACTTAGATCATCTGAAAGCATTGTGGAGATAGATGTAAATGACATTGGAGGAAATATTCACTTTAAGAGATTTTTCTGTGCATTCAAACCTTGTATAGATGGCTTTTTAACTGGACGCAGGTCCTATATAAGTATTGATGCCACTGCCCTTAATGGTCAATGGAATAGACACATGCCATCTACCAATGCTTTAGATGGGCACAACTGGTTATATCCTGTAGCCTTTGGTCTGTTTAATTCAGAGACCAAGGAGAATTGGATTTGGTTCATGGAACAACTTAAGAAGGCAATTGGGCATCCTTTAGTTTTGGCAATATGTACCGATGCTTGCAAAGGCCTTGAAGTTGCAATACAGACTGTGTTTCCCTGGGCTGAACAAAGAGAGTGCTTCAGGCACTTGATGGACAACATAATGAAGAAGTATCATGGATCTATCTATGGTAACATGTAGCCTACAGCTAGGGCATATATACCAGAAAAGTTTGAGTTCTACTTCAACAAAGTGTTGAAAGTAAGCCCTGATATTACTACTTTGTTGAAAAAGTACCATAGTTTCTTATGGGCAAGAAGCAAGTTCTCATTCCAGATCAAGTGTGACTATATAAATAACAATTTGGCTGAGTCATGAAACAGTTGAATCAAGAACTTTAAGGACTTACCTGTAGATATCCTTGCTGATGCCATAAGAGAGAAGACACTAATGATAGTTGTAATGCAAATAATTATATTCATGTTATGTCAACTAAGATGTGGCTGTTAGGACTTGCAACAAATGACACATATACTGCTTTCAGTGACAATAACATACCAAAAAGAGAAAAAAACTCCTGCTCATGGCACAAGAGCAATCAACATCAAAAGAAACAGAAGGTTAGATATGTTCCATCAGTTGATAGTAATATATAATGTGAGCACGTATACAAATGCCAACATAAAATAATTAGTAGATAACAATCAATAACGTTAATGACAACATATTAGTTGGTTGCATTAGATTTGTCTTATATGCTACCTTAAGGGTAAAAGAGTAATTTCCTTTTAAGCAGCCATGTATCATGCTGATTTGGCATTTAACTAAGATAAAAGTAGTAAATTATAAACTGCTGTCATCTCTTATGTGGTAAATATGTAAAAACAAAGAAGAGTGTGACATTTGAAGAGTGGCTGTCGAAGAGAGTGGCAAAAAATCAAATTCCCCTGCTACTCTTGCGTAACACAACAGTAGGCAATTAGAAGTGTGAATAAACTTGTTAATCTGGATCAACGAGGAGTCGGAACGGGTGATGTATCCGATTACGTAATTGGATGGGCCATATAATACCGTATCTATTTGGTCGGCCCAATAGCTGGTTTATAAACCTGGATAGCCTTTTGCCAAACCCTATGCTAAGAGGAGAGTCGACACCCGCCGCCGCTTCCCTTTCCGCCGCCGCCGCTTCCATTCCAGCCTCCCCGCCGCCGCTTCCATTCCAGCCTCCCCGCCGCCGCTTCCATTCCAGCCTCCGCCGCAGGCGCAGGCAAGATGGAGGTTGACAGGGCCGCGAGCGCCGCCGCTGCGGGAGGATCCTCCTCTGGTGCGATGGCGGTGGACGCTGCTGGCAGCGTCGAGAAGCCGCAGTTCGAGGCGCTGAAGCCGAGCGAGATGAGCAGCGGGAGGCCCCAGTTCAGGAAGGTGCCGGTGCCTCAGCACCGCTTCGCGCCGCTCAAGAAGGCGTGGATGGATATCTACACCCCCGTCTACGAGCACATGAAGATCGACATCCGCATGAACCTTAAGGTGCTCTCAAATTCCCAAATTTCCCTTGCTGTACACTCTTGGTTCTGCTCGGTGGCCTCAAATTTCCTTATAGATATCTGTGCTTTGTGGCGTACTATGTAGTTGCAATTCCCCAATAGTAAAGCTTGACTTACCGCCTAGCCAGCGTTCGTGTTGATTATGCAGCGTGATGCTGCAGCGTTAAAGTTATACTTTGCGTTTATATGTAATTAGTTGTAGCTCGCAACCGTAGATACTTAGTACATGTGTTGTGTTAGAGGATATCCTAGCTGGTGAGATGAGTAAATGATACGGTTATTCAGTGAATTATACTCAAGCACCCTTTGTTTGCATTCCTTTGTGCTCTAAATTGCTCGTCCATGATCAGTACAAGAATTTAGCTGTCTAACGATGTACAATGTAGTTCAGTATTTCTGCATATACTTTTTCCATTAGGTAAAAGCAAATGACATAAAATACTTATTAATTATTATAATCCACACTTCATCTAGATTTGTTCTGCACACCAATCTTCTGTCTACAAATGCCTGGTCATCATTTGATTTGCATATATAGATAACTCTGGCCTACTCCAACTTGCTTGGGATTTAAAGGCTTTGTTGTTGTTGTTGTTGTTGTTGTTGTTGTTGTATATAGATGCCAACGTCTCCATTGATTTTACATTGTCTTATGAGTTGTAATTGTTAGTTGCTGACCTCAAATCAGTACTTGTGTTCTCTCCAGTCGGTTTGGGTTTGGCAAGAAGAAATCTATGCTTGTGGGATTTTTGCTTTCTAAATATTGTCATATTCTTACATTTTAACGTTATCCCAGGCAAAAAGGGTGGAGCTGAAAACAAGACAAGATACACCAGACGCGAGCAATCTTCAGAAGTGTGCAGACTTTGTACATGCTTTTATGCTGGGATTTGACATTGCCGATGGTGTTGCGTTGCTTCGTCTTGATGACCTGTATGTGGATTCCTTCGAGATCAAGGACGTGAAGACACTCCGAGGGGAGCATCTCTCACGAGCTATTGGACGCTTATCAGGGAAAGGAGGCAAAACCAAATATGCCATTGAGAATTCTACCAGAACTCGCATAGTTATCGCCGATACGAAGATCCATATACTTGGATCCTTTGTTAACATCAAGGTTGCCCGGGATTCACTTTGTAGTCTTATATTAGGTTCTCCTGCAGGCAAAGTCTATTCTAAGCTGAGGGCGGTTTCTGCTAGGTTGGCAGAAAGGTATTAAATGAGTTTGTGTCGCATGATATAGTGGCAGTTTTGGCCTCATAATATAATGTATTGGCTGATTTGTGTGCCTGGGCTATTAATTGTATCGTTCAGAAGAACAAACTTAAAATGATGAGAGATTTGTCCCAAAATTATATGGCACCTTATGTTATACAGGTGTATGGCATTCCATCTTAACAAACATAAATCTGTCCCAAACTGAGTGTATATGAATAGCCTACATGAAGGCGAAAGTGAAGTCGACATGGAGTAGGGTCAGGTCTTCAGAGAAGCTGCCATTCGATCCAGATGAAGTGGAGAAGGAAGGCACTCCCACCGGGAGGCGATGCAGTCGGCCAGCGTCGCTGTCATCGGAGGAAGGCGCACACGGCAGACGTGGTAGCAGCTAGGGTTGAAAGTGATTCGGATAGTTTCCTACTGAATCTGAAAAAACGGATTTGAATCTGGATTTTTTTATTTCGGATACGGATTTAGATTCAGATATTTTTTTGATACAGAAACGGATATGATATCATTGGTATCCGACGGATACGGATACGGATTCAAATAATCCGGATAACTCATATTCGGATATCCGAAATAAAAAAGCCCAATAGGTCCAGTTGTCTAGAGTTTTTCTCTCTCCAGCCATGCTACAGCAACTGCGCGTAGCC
>KE370795.1:28934-40837 GCA_000418225.1 Zizania latifolia
TACGACCTCCCCACCTCCCCGGAGTTCCTCTTCCAGGAGGAGTCCCTCGCCCAGCGCCGCTCCTGGGGCGAGAATCTCACCTACTACACCGGCATAGGATACCTCTCGGGCGCCGTTGCAGGGGCCACCATGGGCCTCCGCGACGCCGCCCGCAACGCCGAGCCGGGGGACACCACTAAGATCCGGGCCAACCGCGTCCTCAACTCCTGCGGAAGCTCCGGCCGCCGTGTCGGCAACACGCTCGGCGTCATCGGCCTGCTCTACGCTGGGATCGAGAGCGGTATGGTCGCCGTGCGCGACCGCGACGACTGGATCAACAGCGTCACCGCAGGGCTCGGCACCGGCGCTCTATTCCGCGCCGCCAACGGGCCGCGACCAGCCGCCGTCGCGGGCGCCATAGGAGGTGTCCTTGCCGGTGCCGCCATGGCCGGGAAGCAGGCTGCCAAGAGATATGTACCTGCCCTCTGATTCTCTTTACTGTGATGAGATCGAATCAATGAGTCGTGTCATTTCTTCGTTTCTTACTCTCCTACTTAACTATTGGAGAAGGGTTCTCTTCTCGACATTATATTATTAGTGCTGTGTTACATGTAATCGATATGATCGGATCAGATCAGCAAAATTTTGCCGTGTGTTGCAATGTAACGTCTTCTCGAGTAGTTAGTTAGCTGGTACCGACACAATAATACATACATTTACGTTATGCGGTGACACCATGACAATGCTGAAATGTAATGTTCTTTGTAGTGTAGTTTTCCTATGTTCTATTTGTGGTGCATGTTTCTCATGTGATTAAACAATTTGCCATGAAAAGGTAGGTTAATTATTCTGTTTCTAATCTATCTGTGGACCTCTTCTGCATCGTGGTGCTGCATTTTACATTCTATCAAGAAATACATTCAGGTTGCAGGATCACTTTACAAGTGCTTCCATTGTACTAGGTATAAAGATCCTTTGTCCATTTGATCCCTGAGTTCTCAAGGACTTGCAAATGTGTCGCATTGTGTATATTGAATATTGATGTTGTTTTCAGATTATGTTCCTGCTCCATTGCAACTATACTTGAGTGTTGCTGTTTGCATGTTTGGCATTTGACTGTTGACACAAGTCATACTACTGACTGCTGATGTTATGCTATGTGACTAGCTGATTATTATGTTCATGATATTTCAATGTTAATGATGGTTATGCATTTTTTGAGCTGCTGATTAACATCTGTAAAAACAACCTGCTTGTCTTGATATCTGACATTTGTAGGGTGTAGATTGCTGTGGCAGGTTGCTATCATGATTTTTAGTTTCCTTGTTGATGTTGAGCATGTTAATCGATATGATCGGATCAGATCAGCAAAATTTTGCCATGTGTTGCAATGTAACGTCTTCTCAAGTAGTTAGTTAGCTGGTAACGACACAATAATACATATATTTATGTTATGCGGTGACACCATGACAATGCTGAAATGTAGTGTTCTTTGTAGTGTAGTTTTCCTATGTTATATTTATGGTGCATGTTTCTCATGTGATTAAACAATTTGCCATAAAAAGGTAGGTTAATTATTCTGTTTCTAATATATCTGTGGATGTCTTCTGCATCGTGGTGCTGCATTTTACACTCTATCAAGCAATGCATTCAGGTTGCAGGATCTCTTTACAAGTGCTTCCATTGTATGTCTAAAGATCCTTTGTCCATTTGATCCCTGAGTTCCTAGGGACTTGCAAATGTGTCACATTGTGTATATTGAATATTGATGCTGTTTTCAGATTATGGGATCATTTGATGCTCCATTGCAACCGTACTTGAGTGTTGCTGTTTGCATGTTTGGCATTCGACTGTTGACACAACTCGCAAGTCATACTACTGACTGCTGATGTTATGCTATATGACTAGCTGGTTATTATGTTCATGATATTTCAATGTAAATGATGGTTATTCATTTTTTGATCTGCCGATTAACATCTGTAAAAACAACCTGATTGTCTTGATATTTGACATTTGTAGGGTGTAGACTGCTGTGGCAGGTTGCTATCATGATTTTTAGTTTCCTTGTCGATGTTGGGCATGTTATTTCTTGTTCAGTGGTTTCTTACGACTATTATTTGTCATGTACCCACCATAATACAATGTTCGTGTTTCCTATAGGCTATATGATGCATGCTTCTGCTCTACTACTGTTGTGCTTGTTTTCTTGTGCTAGAAATTGTGTCAGTCTTCAACTGATCTACTGATGTTAATGTAAAGCTGAAAATCACCAAACTTTAGGCAGCAAGTCTGTATTTCCTCTCCACTTCACCAGCTTCCGTTTTCCCTCATCCATGCAACCTTTTTTCATACTGTAATTTGTCGAGTTCTCTTCTTTCAGTGATGCTTTTGTGGGTTGAAGCAACTGTTCTGTTGAGCAGCTATGTTCTTTTCTATCGTTGCTTGTCTGATATCGAAGCTTATGAGTTGTGACCGTTTTGGCCCGTAGAATGATCCAGTTCAGCAAACTAGATCTTTTCCGTCCATTTCTTTCTGCCTGGACTTGCACGGACTTTTCTCCTTTTGTGTGCGTTTTGTAATGAATTATTTCACCTTAGCAGGGCTTGAGTCTGACAAAACTGCAGCAGCCTTGACATGCATATATAAGTTGTGACAATTTCGAGTTTCATGGCCTAGAAAAGGGTACTAAACTTAGAGATCCCCTGGAAATGTTACATATCAAGCAGAATCATTTGTGATCATCGAAGTACGTATATGAAATCCATCATACAAGTCGTGAGAGCTCAGTAAGATGATGTTGGATTAGGTTGGCTAAGATAAGGGGTGGAGTTACGTTACTTAATTTTTGTGTTAGATGTGCATGAGAATAGGCTTAAGAGGTACACATATTGTCAACAGAAGGTACCTTTGATTCCTTTTATAATTCCTTTTATAAGTTGTTTTCAGCGTTACTAACTCTTTTCTAAATATAAGTTGGTTTCGAACTTTTATATACTTCCTTTGCTTACGTGTTTGTTCTTGTCAACAATAAATGCTCTCTCTCGTAAATAAATAATTTCTATTTTCTATAATAGAATAAACGAGGGGCAATAAAATCATTTATGTTGATTTCTTAATTCTTGTGTAAAGTCTAAAACTACTTATAAAAAACCAGAGGAAGCTATGCAACACTGATTTTCTTTCAAAAGTATTAAACATTGATTTTCTTTTTTGAACCAAGTGACAAAGCACCTCACGGTCTACGTAGCCCCGCCCCTCAGAAATAGGATGTGTTTCTCATATGCACGTCAGATCATGGATGTGAAAACAACAGATTTCCGTTATACAGCACACAAAATTCAGCAATCGGCATATGTTTGACAAGGCCTTTTTTTGGGGCTATACATCAATCTGGTGTAATATAGCTTCGATTTAAGATATTGATAGCATTTAACCGCAGATGATATCGTGCTGGTGAACAACAAAAACAAATAACAAATGACAACATGAATAGCCTATATCTCGGCTACAGCTCAAAGCTTGCTGAACTATGTATCGCTTCCCATGCCTAACCTTGCTCATGGTGTGACCTACTAGCCAATGGTCACTGTACATTGTAAAAAACAAAGTTACAAACAAAAACAACTGGCTTCTGTTCCGAGCTTGCAACGTCCATCTTATTCAGCAGCCTGGTGGAAATGAATTGTTGTATGGACTGCATATTTATAATCGATTTGTTTGTATGATCCTATCAATCTCTTAAGGGTTCAACGGCTCATCTTCATCGACCATCTCTTGTGCTTGTGCTTCTGCAGGAAATGTTAACCTCCACAGTTAGGAATCAAAGAAACTGGATGGCATATTTGTGATGGAACAATGAAGAAAGATAGCATACTTGTCGATGATTTGTGTAGGTCAGAAACAACCATTAGCCGTCTCTGCAGGACTGCTGCCATGAAGAGGAAGATAGAACACATGCCGAACATGACAGTGATAGGGAACGCATTGACCTGCAAGATTCACCGGCAAGTATTATTTCTTTGCAGAACTTGTTTGGACTATTCTTTTTGTAGGAAATTAACGGATCACTTACGTTGTAAAGCACCACACAAACAAACAAGTTGAGTGGTATGCGGAAGAAATTCATGATTGTGCTTCGAGCCTCCTCAGGGATATATTGAGATCTCATCTTCATGATTGATGGCCAAAATATGCCAACACATGCCTCAAAGGTACAGAAACCAAGCAGCTGCAGAGTTCCTCCAAATGAGATGCTACCTCCTTTGGCTGAAGAAGGTGGCACTAGAATCTGCTCAACATTTAGCAAACAGATATTAGCCATCTCTGAATGACAAGAGAGAATAAACAGGCGGTATAAGCAGTGTTCTTACGCTGGTGAGAACAGGGAGGAAAAGGGTGAATGCCGATATTGTAAACACGATCTGCATATAACCTTCAACCTTGAGCTTTCGGGCTAATAGGCGTGAAGCAATGGAGCTACCCAACATTGATGACAGCATGAACGTGGCAAATATAAAGCCATGAGGAATATCTTCCTCGTTTGGGCTCAATGCTGGAGTCCAGAGGAAGACGAAAGTGTACATTGAGCCCTCAAACAATGACTGTATGGCTCCCAGTAATGCAATTTTTTCATCTAAAGATTTCAAGGATGATGTCAGAATGCTGATATCAACTTCAGTACATATCTGTTTACCTATCAATCCAACAAGATGAGTTAAGCACACCTGAAGCAATTGCTTTAGCAGCAACCTTGAACTGGCCCATCAAGTCCTTGCTCTCAGATGGATCTCCGTAGTTTTCACTCCATGAAGACATTATGATAGCCATGCCTATTGCTAGGAAGCATGCGGCAGCATCAAAAGGGGCCACGGGACCAAAGCCCAAGTTGTCAGCGATCAGGTTTGCGAATAGCCCGGATACAATTGCGACCAGTCCATTGCCAAGAAATATAGCCTTGGAGAATGTGATCGACAACCATTGTGGATCAAAACCTCTCTGTTAAAGGAAAATAGCGAGGTTAAAAGTGTTACAACGACAGTGCAGGCTATAAGATGAATGTGATGCTTCAAACTGAAGAACTTTGCAAACGACAAGGCATAGTTATTAGTTAATTAATCGAAAGTACAGCTTTGTCACGGGCAGAAGAATACTGCATATGTGTATCACAGACAGCAGATACTGTACAAAATCCTTGGATTCTTATTGATGATTGAATATGTCCGAGATTAATATCGATAGGAGACAGCACATGACCGAACAAAATGACAATCCCCAGCGAGGCCATCCTAAACAGCTTTATTAAATGGGCCATGCTTGTTAAATGCTAACCCTTCTGACAATGCAACCATCTGATCCACCGACACAAGGACCAGAAACAAAACAAAACAAAACATAATGGCTCTGAGCTTGCAACTAGCAAGTTTTCAGTCCTTTTTAAGATCCTGACAACGTGAAGCTTTACTGCATATCTAAACTGAAAACCCGTATGTTCAATTTTTTATGTGCCTTATTGCGTTAGTAATCAAACATCCCAAGAAAAACCTAGCTGGCTTCGACGACAAGGATGTCAACGAATCCAAAGGGCGGTCACCATGTTGTAGTTTATTCACAGCAGAGATAGGAATAAGCCGCGTTACTTAAGTTAAACACTAAACACATTCCAAAGATGCATTCTTTATACAACTAGAACACGTCTTCTAGATAGAGAAATATATAAAAAGGAGAAACCTTTGGATTAAAGTTAAAGACAGACCAGGCCAGCTTGAAAGCATTAGTGGGGGGTACACCGACGAGCAGATCTGGGGCTGCGGATAATTACCTTGTTGTGCTCCGCGACGAGCCAGGACTCGAACGCCGAGAAGAGCAGCGAGGTGGCAATTCCGCCGAGCACGCGGCCGATCATGAGGATCTTGTACTCGGGAGAGTGCTTGGTGATGCAGCTCAGGATGTAGCTGATGCAGTAGGTGATGCACGCCCTCTTCCTCCCCCTGGACACGGCAGATTCCTCAGGACTGGATACACTGGGACGCGGTGAAATCGAGCGCAATTGGAGTCAAGAAACGTACTGCTTGTCGGCGAGGGATCCGACGATAGTGCCGAAGAGCATGGAGGATCCGAAGCCGGCGATGAAGAGGCGGCCGATGTCGCCCTTGTCGAACCCATACTGGCTGTAGAGGTAGTACACGTACGGCCCTTGCAGCCAGTCCCCGGCTGCACCGCCACAATCCATTCGTTAGATTGAAATGAAAGCCATCAAAACCACAGCATTGCCTCCAGATCCGAGCGGACGACATGCGCAACGGGTCGAGCGGAGGAGGATGAAATCACGAGAAAAAAGGAGATATTTTTTCAGTGCAAGGCTCGTGTACGTACACATCATGAGGGAGTAGACCAGGACGTAGTTATTCTTGAAGGAGTTGAAGGCCTGGGAGGTGGTGACGCGGTCCTTGCCGCCCTTGGCGAGCTCGAGCCCCGCCACGACGGCGGCGAGCCCGCCAAACACAAGGTAGTAGAACACCTCCATGGCGCCCAGGCAGCGAGTGACAGAGGGAGAGAGGAGGGCCACGGATCGGCGAGCCGACTCGCACCTTGGGATTTATACGCGCATTTCCTGGGATTTCCGGTGCTCGCCGAGGCGCAGGTGAGGTGCGGCGCAGTGCGTGGGTTGGGTGGGCGTTGGCCGAGTGGAGTGGAGTGGAGTGTGAGTGTGCGTGCGCCAAATCTTTGGCCGGCCCGCACTGGCTGTTGCTGGGAATTGCCCGTGCAGCCGTGCTTCCGCCGCCGCGGATGAATTGCTATTTGCTCGCCTCTCTGCCAACGGTGGGTGAGATTTCCAATTGGTGGGTCGATGGATTTTGGCTCTTTATCCACTCTGCTGTGTCACCGAGACATTTCAGGAATTTCTTGGTTGAGCGTATCGAGGAATTTCTGATTTTGACTGGAGTTGAAATTTCAACAATAAACAATCACATTTGAAAAACAATGAAGACACTGGTTTTTATCCACCTGATACAAATACAATGAGTTGTTGATAAAATATTTATAAACAAAACTATTAAGAGATAAATTAAACCTAAAAAACATATAAATATAAGATCAATCTTAAGATGAATACATATACTTCTTATCAAACTATGGTTTTTAGGAGCATCTTCAAAAGATGCATAATATAATTTTCTATTTCTATTTATAGGAATTTTGAATCCAAAATATTTCTCTAACAACTCTTCTATCTAGTTTTCTATTTTTAGAAATCCTAAAACATCTGTCCATACTCAGGTCTCATCTGTTAGTAATATAAGAGAAAAGAGATGATAAGTATTATTTATCTATCAATGATATAAGAATAAAATATTATGAGTCTGTTTGAAGAGTAATGAAATTTAGAAATTACATTTGATTAGAAAGACTATTGTCCTATATACTAAGTTTTGGATATCTCTTGAGACAAGAGAGAGCAAACAAATCACAGATAAATTACAGTCGGAAGAGACACAGGATTGGCAGTGTCCCGCTGCCAGATCAACCAGACCGGAATGGATGGATAGTTGTACGGTTCACTTATTTGTGCTGAACATGGCGCCTGTGCTCTGTCAAATGAGTGTCGGTGTGTACCAATGGACCACTGCAATGGAGTATGGACGGTGGATCTACCCTGGTACAAGAGTACACTGTACACCAGTGACCAGTGCTTGTGCACAGACAAGGCTCATCAAAGCCGAGCGAGTTATGACTTATGAGACATGGCAATGCAGCTCATGGTTCAGAATTCAGACTCTTTATTTTACTCCTTATCTATATCGGACGGTGTGATTATCCCTTTAAACGATATTTATAATTCTTCATTTTTTTAAATATACCTTCTTATTTACCATCTGTTGGTAATTAAAGATTTTTTATTCATTCTCTTAGACTCTTACCTATTAATTACGATACTATTTTTTTATTTAGAGCATCTTCCAGACATGTCTAATATAACTATATATATCCTAATTTTTAGATATTATGAATTTAAAATATCTCTCTAACAACTTTTCTATCTAATTTATAGTTCTTGAGATCCATAAAATATCATATTTCTAAGGAGTGATTCTTTTTCAATTTGTCCTATCCCATCCGTTGGTGATATAGGTGATATAAAAGATAGAAAAAAGAAAAAGATGAGAAATATTATAGGTAGAGGCCATAGAAAAGTAAAATATAGTGAATAATGTATTATAAGTTTATTGGAGTGTAAATTTTATGAGAAATGTTCCATGTATTGGTAGTGGATTTTAGAACATCTTATCTTTTAAAGATGCTCTAATAGATGATGTTGATTTTGTAATCTCAACACTAAATTATTAAAATTATCTTAAAAATAAAGTATTTCAAATACGGAGGAAAAAAAGCATTGCGTTGACGGTCTCCATCTCCGAACTCACAGTGCAGTAGTATGTTTGGCCCTAGACCACTGCAGCGAGATATTATAATGCAGTCGATTTGGTTGGTTGGCATGGTGCGGCGACCGAACCACCCGATGATGTCCAGCTGCTCGATCGCCTCTTCCAAAAACGATCCGCTCCGGTTCGGTCGCATCCGTCTCCGCAGTCCGCATTTGGAATTCGGAAATCGCCGCTCCCGCTCACCACCGGCCGCCTCCCCGCTCTCCCGCCAGGGTTTCGCCTTCAGCGCCTCGCCGCAGGGATGGAAGATGAAGTCGCTAGGCAGTCCTCCTCTTCCGCCGTTTCCTAGGTATATCTCTGACTCCGGCTCGTTCTCGGCGCCACCCCTTTGGGAGTTGGGACCCTCAAGGACGATGCTCTAATCGCGATTTACAGCTAAAGCCTAAAGCTCCTGGCAGGGGTTTGACATGATGATTGTCGATTGATATTGATACAATTGTTGATGATTAGTAAGTCATTTTTTGGTTGAATCTATCAATTTTCCTTGCTTAGTATCAAACTTACCATTATCATTTTTCCCCTGCATCAAGACTATTTCCTGGATTGTTCTTGTGGGAAAAAACTACATTTGTAAGAAAAAGTCAGCAATTCATGCTACAGCATTGCACGGAGGATTATAGTGATACCCCCATCATATGCATTTTAAATATTTCATGTGTACTAAGAATATTATAGTTCAACCAACGACCTGCCAGATGTCCGATTATTAACCCAAGATCTTGGTCAGGTCATTTAGGGCTGTATCTGAGGCCTGCCCAGTGTTTTTCAACATCCCTTAGGCATAGTATTTTAGCCATTTACCGTCCGTTTGGTTCCTAGTTTAGTATAAATGTTTAACTTGCGGCTTATCAAACTCTGTGATAAATATAAGCTGTTTGGTTGATAAGTAACGGTATGGCAAAATCTATATGGCTATTGTTTGGTTCATTTGTATAAATATTTAAAGGATCTGTATTACTTTTATCTCCAGTGTTACTTTTATATACTGAGACTGGTCCGAACGTCCAAGTGTAACTTTTTATCTACTGGGACTAATCCGAACGTCTTATCGTGGCTTGCCACATGAGTTGTTGCTAGAAAATCGAGCGTTACTTTTTATTCACCGTATTACTTTTATATACTGGGACAGGTCTAAACGTCTTGTTGGGGCTAGAAAACCGACCGCCACTCTTTTCAGAAAAAAAAAAACTATGGCGAGAGGGGTTGTGGCGTGTGGCTAGCCTCACTTTAGTAATTAACCAAACAACTGTCAAGCTAGCTGTGACAAGCTTAAAGTCAGACGTGACAATAAGTGATCACGAACCACACAGGCCCTTAGTCTGTGAAAAGCTCATTTTGAGGCTATCACATGCAAGCCCTCATTTCCTCACTACTGAAAAACAAAATATTCATGTGTTTTTCTGACGATTCGATGGCCACTGGAAAAATCAGCTTTCCAATAGTGCCTTCAGTATTCAGAAAACCCCTTTTATTCTTATTTCTGTATATCTGACATGCATATTAGATATATATTAACTATGACTGTTCAAATGTAAGTTTACAAGTTTGAATTAGAGACATGATGAGGTGGACCATCGTTGTTGATTCCCCTTCTATGCCACCAGTAGGTAGGGATGAAAACGGATCGTATACGGACAGATATTAGTGATATCATATATTTTTTTATTTGGATTCGGATACTCTAGATACGGATACGAAAATGGATATTATCGGATACGAATACGGAGTGGATACAAATACGGTTATGGATATTTATCGGAAAAAACTGCCTAGTAGATAATAAACTTTCTCCAAATTTAGAATTTTTTGAATTCCAAAATATTTTAAAAGATCCCATTTCTTTTTAAAATCCTAAAGAAAATATAACATTTACTACAGGAAAAAATGTTTTTAAAAAACGCTCGGCAAACCCAAAAGAGTCATCATTTTGTGTGAAAAAATATTTTAAGCCTATGTGATATTTACAACTTGGTTTCAGCTTGAAAAATTTTATACACTCAAAATACAATATAACTTATTCCATGTAAAATTTTTACATTTTTCTAGGTTCGTTTGCTATTTTTAATTCATTAAGTATGTTTCTAGGATTTAAATTGAAATAGGTGAAATTTGAATTGCAAGTGCTTGAAATAATAAACCAAAATTTATAGAAAAATCATATTCATGTTTTTGAGTCTATTTTTAGTTTTTATTCACTAAATTAAAAGAAATTTTGAAAAATCTATGTTGCGACACTCGATGGGCAATGTGGAGCTTAATGATTTTTAATTTAAAAAAATCATATGAAATCTAAAAAACATAAGACATGTCATGATGTTATTATATGATACATAGATGCTGTGATAAAAAATTAAAAATATTTCAAGAAAGTTATCATGTAGAATGTTAAGAAAGTCAGAGATTCTTCGAGGACGAATTAGGATTTAAAAAAGAAATGTGTTGGGTTTAAAAGCAAATCAATGGTTAAATCTCTCTTTGAACTTAAAACTTTTTCTACGATCAAAATGCAACATAGCTTATCTCATGTAAAATTTTGGTATTTTTCTGGATCAGTTTACTTTTTTTTGATTTATTAAGTGTGTTTATAGGATTTAAATTAAAATAGGTGAAATTTGAACTGCAAGTGCTTAAAATAATAAACCAAAATTTATAAAAAATATCATATTCATGTTTTTAAGTCTATTTTTAGTTCTTATCCACTAATTGAAAGAAATTTTAAAAAATCTATGTTATGATACTCGATGGGTAACGTGGAGCTTAATAGTTTTTTAATTTAAAAAAATCAAATGAAGTCTAAAAAATACAAGACCTATCATGGTGTTATGATATGATACATAGATGCTGTGATAAAAAAATTAAAACTATTTTGAGAAAGTGGTCACGTATGATGTTAAGAAAGTTGGAGATTCTCCGAGGATGAATTAAGATTTAACGAAGGAATGCGTTAGGTTTATAAGCAAATAAACGGTTAAATCTTCGTTTGAATTAAAACTTTTTTCAACGATCAAAATGCAATATAGCTTATCTCATGTAAAAATTTGATATTTTTCTGGATCAATTTACTATTTTTAATTCATTAAGTGTGTTTCTAGGATTTTTATTGAAATAGGTCAAATTTGAACTGCAAGTGCATGAACCAAAATTTATAGAAAAATCATATTCATATTTTTTTAGTCTATTTGTATACCGTAACTACTAAATAGAAAGAAATTTTAAAAAATCTAGGTTGCGACACTCGATTGGCAACGTGAAGCTTAATGGTTTTTTAATTTAAAAAAATCAAATAAAGTCTGAAAAATACGAGACCTATCATAGTGTTAAATATGATATATATAGATGCTAAGATAAAAAATTAAAAATATTTCAAAAAAGTTGTCACGTAGGATGCTACAGACCGAGTAATCCTAGAAAATCTCTAAAATTCAAAAAAATCTTTCTTCTTCTATTTTTCTTTTATTTTTCTCTTTTTTTCTTTTCTTT
>KE370795.1:104491-119867 GCA_000418225.1 Zizania latifolia
AGCGGTGTCCATTTGGACTTGCATTTGCTTCTGAAACGGAGAAGGGGCAATCTACTGAAACCTGAAAAGCCGTGATTGTCAGGCACACATAAAAGTCCTGACCTGCCCTTCTCCGTTTTTGTCCTGAATGATTATTGATGATTCTTTCCTAGGGTCAGATCACTGCAGGGCCTATCTACATGCCTAGGCTGTTTGCATGTACATGTACCGTTCTGGTCACTTTATCAGAATGCAGGAGTCACGGAGATGATAAGCTGAATCTAATGTAGCGGCTGCTGTAGCAGACAGTGTTAGGTGTTGACGACTTGACGATGCGGTTTGACTTCATGCAGCTTGAGCTTACAGAACTACAGAAGGCATCGCATTCGTACATGTCAGCTGGGTGCAAATGGCAGTCCAGCAAACCTCAATTATTTGAGCATAAGTTGGAAACGGACAAGAAAAGGAGCTAATACTAACAACATATAAACAGTATTCTGGTATTTATACAATACAATCATCCAGTCTTGCAACTCAATGGTACTATACTACTTTGGCCGAGAATGGCATCCATGGTCATCTCAATATATGGATAACGCAGTTTCATAACCACCTTAAGCTAGTCATCGAAAAAAATTAGACCTCACTTAATTAAATAGATCGAGCACATATACATACATACATACATACATACCAATAGAAATAGGTGAACACAAGCTGGCCATCAGCGAACGACTTTTGTTGCTACATCTCAAAGATTTCTCATCTCCTTCGGAGTTCGTTGCAGATTCTGGAGACGGATGCCTGGAACATCAATTTTCCTCTCATCCTACCAACGCACCTCAAGCACCTTGTTGGAAGCCGATTAGCCAAGCCTCCAGACATGAGCCGGTGCAGGCACACTTTTAGTCGCCTGTTGCTTGTACTGTTGGTTGCATTATTCTACTCCCTAGGATCGATTATTTCTTCTTGACAGTACAGTGTATTTAGCTCTTCTTGTAGCTGAAAGTGACGCAGGGGATCCATCATACATTCATATATGATAACCTTATTGGCCCCAAGTGCCAATACAGTGAAGAAATTAATCAGAGATGATTCAATACTGACCTGGACATGTTTCAGTTTTACGGCGATCAATTCATCAGTTAAAGAAATCATTCTGCAAGAGACAAAGGTAAATTACTATTTTGACCATGACACACCAAGTTCAAGTCTTGATTTGAGTTTGTATAAAGCAGAGCAGGGATGCAATTTTCGCCTCTACTATCAATTGCGAGTACAATTTTCGCCTCTACTATCAATTGCGAGTAATGGATCTACCTAGATTGCAATTCAAATATTTTGACGAGTAATGATCGTTCTCCCTCGGCACGAGATGTTTCAACCTGCCAAAAAATGCAAACAAACTTTTCGAGTCAATGAATATACATTTTAAAGTAGTAAAGATAACTTTTTATAGACTAGTTATGTGCAAAATAATTACAAAATAATGAACAGCATACGGGAAAAATTTCTGATACTAGGCTAATAAGCTGCTTACCCCTGTATCTCTGCCTACGGTCCCAAGTCTAGACATGGTTGCTGGAGAAAATAAATGATTTAATCGTAAATAAGGGGAAAAGGAACTTTCAGCAGCTACCGAGGAAAACATTTACCATCAACTTTCTCATTCTGATGCAAGCTACTTAGGAGGTCTGTGATGAGATCCTAAGTAAAGGAAACAGAAAATGGTTAGTAGACTATAATATTGAAAATATTTATGCTGACCACACTTAGAGGGCACTAATTAATTTTCTTCCATACTTGCTGAAATGTGGTCTTCTGTACAAGGTTCTGAAGATGGGGAATCAGAATGGATGCAGATACTGAACCATTGCAGAGCTCCTTCCGCTGATGACTATTGGACTGCATTATCAATGTATAAAAAAAGATGATCCATTACAGTCTTAAAACGGGGAAAAGAAGTCATACAAGCGCAGTGGGAATTGTATGATAAAACAAGAAGGCTATTACAGTTGCACGTGCTGTACTAGCTGGAACTAACTGTAGCATGTGTTAATGAAAAGAAAATACTAAAAATGATAGGTTCAAAATCAAGCATCTTAATCAGCATTACTGACTACATACCAGTAGTAAATGATATGAATAATATACTAAATTCAAAACATTAAGATCCAGATCAACTATTCACTGTACATGAAAATGGTATGAATACTAATTTCATAACATTAAGATCCAGACAGACTATTCACTATACATGAAACTGATATGTAGCAAGAGCTGTGATATAACAACAAACAAAAGTTTTAAAGTAAATGATCTGAAGAATATACTAACTTTAGAACAATAAGGTAAGCTATTCACTGTATGTGGAAATGCTATGTACCAGCAGCTTTGACAGAACAATAACAAAAGTTTCAAATAATAATTCCTATTCAAGGTTTCAATTCACGTCCACTTGATAGCATGGTATGTAGCTGGCATTGCCAGACGAAAATATAACAGACCTCATCCAGAAAGTATCTATTTTGTACTCAGTGGTACATTATTGACAATGAGAAAGCTTACAGTTGGCTTAGCATTCACTGGCCAATCACCAACGCTAGTTGATTTCCTCAGTGCAGATCCCTGGGTAAGGATAGGTCATGACTCATGATGGATGGATGTGGATTTCAAGCAGTGTACAGTACAGATTACAACATTCTCACCTCCAGCAATTTGCAAGAAATGCTGCCTGTTCGAACTTCCTGAACCTGTCAAGTAAGATTTTATTATAGTATTCCTTGAAGTGATCTTGTTCAGTCTGGAGCATTGAAGTGTATGCTCCGCACGAAACCCACCTTTGCAAGATCCACATTCTCAGATGTCACTGAAAAGCGGCCTTTTATCTCTACCACACTACGCTTCGGCTTATCTCCCAAGGAGCCCACATAGCCTGCAAATAACAAACATAAACACTATCCTTCAGTTCACAAACCACTAGATACTACAGTCAATCAAAATGATGGATAAAGAGAAAAAATTATTTTGCAAAAGTTGAGTAAACCTTAAATATGGTTCTACGTTACATTAATATTAATGCATGAGTATATTTTTATCATGCACACTGAAAAATGCTCTGAAAGATCGTGTTACAACCAATGCAATTTTTTCCTACCTGCAGAAGACCGAATAGGAGCAGACAGACTATTTGCAGAAGCACGAGTTGGAAGCGCAAGAGGACCGCTAAGATTAGTGCTTCTTTTTGTACCACTCTTTTGTTTATCAGATGCTGACTGACCTGCCATCTCCCTGTAGCGAGGAACGATGATAACCGATAGAACTTTTTAAAATGAGAACGCAAACTCTTCATGACACTTTGAAATTCAAAATGGTGTTCAGCGCCTAAATACTCAAATATCCAAATCCTAGAAGAATATCTACAAATGTTCTTCCAAAACAAATTTGTCATGCCCTACATATTACACTTATAAAACTTGAAATCTCCACAAGAAAACTGCCCAATCAGTTAGAAAATAAGCATCTTAAACTGGATTTCATTTCTGAGGCATATTTACATGTAATATATCAAACAGGAAAGTAATAAAGCTCTGTGAAATTGTTACTCATACCTATCAAAAATGCGGTTGCTTTCAGACATTGATCTATTATGTACACCAGAACACAAAATTGGACCAGAGCAAGCCCTTTGTTTTTGTTTCACTTCATTACTGCAGTTTTGCCCCTCAAAATCATATTTTGAAGTAGAGGGTAATGATTCATTTTCTGACTCTCGTGTTCTGTATCCATCAACCTTCCTTTCACTATCAGCATTGCCAAGTTCAGGAACCAATCCTCTGCCTGACTCATGGGTATTCCCACCTGGACTTACTGCAGTAGCACACATTCGTTCACTGAAATGTAACAAAAGAGTGAAATATTATGAACACACCACCAGTACTGAAGAAGTAGAGCTATACAACAAATATACATCAAGGGGCTCACTGAAGCTTCTCTTGTAATAAGATCAAATTTTCACCCTATACCACGTCAAAAAAAATCCTATATACTTGGATCAGTGATATTGAGAATCAGAAGCCAGAGAACAATACTGAACATATATATTTTTTAAAAACACATCAACATAAAAAATGGTACATAGTAACTCAACCTGGAGTAATTTCCATTCAAAAGTGTAGGTTGTCCGAAATGACCCCCTGAAGATATCTCCTGCGAACAGAGCAATCATAAATAACTTCTAAGGAAACCATATTTGGTACAATTATTCTCTTCCTGTCTTCCATACGAGAAATCAATTAGTTAAAACAGAATATGGTGTGCAAAACTTTTCTGCATCACTCAGAATTACTGAGAAACTATATGATAGTATAAATCAATGGTACTCTTCAAATTTAATAAATCAATGGTACTCTTCAAATTTAATAAATGGTAAGCTTTTAATTGTCCTATGAAGATAAACATATGCAATACTCCATCTATTTGATGCACTATGAATATAAACATATGTTATGCTTCATCTATTTGATTCACTTCGGAAAGTTTTCTCATGAGTCATGATCTCATCTAACTACAGTTTTTTCCTGTCTTTACTAGAAGACAGGCCTAAGGTATTACTTTTGAAATGAAATCAAGTCATGCAAACCTTATCCACTTCATTTATTCTATCACTATCAACTTCTTCCATTATTTCAGGTGGATCATCATCATGAATCTGCAAAAGTTTGGAATTCTGTAAGGCTACATTACAGTCATTACATCTTAACAATGTAACAGTACGAGTCAGGGAGTAATGCAGCATTGATACAGAATAAAAGAAAGTTGTTTTACCAATGATGCTTGAGCCTTTAGATCCTCAATATCGAAGTTCCATGCGCTGACACCTCGTTGGTACTCACTCTGTTAGACAAACATCAGTCACAAGGAAACAATTATGTAAGTGAACTACAAGAATAACAAGATAGAACTACATATGTCTATAATAAATAAAACGATATAGCCCATTTACACAACTGTTGTTCTTTTCATTAGCCACAAAACTCTATTATGCTACACCGCTGCAGTTCCCCCATAAGTTAGAAAGCGTAACAATGTGAATTAACAACACCATAGCATATAAGTGATAAGATTTTAACACCATTTTCAACTAAAAATATATCAGGGTACCAAACATCAGTTTTAATTTGCTGTATGGATCCTAAATCACTAGCTTTATTTTGCTTACAGCCAAGAGCCCAGGCAGGACTTGTGTTAAGGCAAATAATCCCTGGATTCTACAAATTTATTTTTAAGCTGCATCTACTGACCAAATATTTAATGTTAGTATGTTCAGATATAACAAATTTAAAACGAAGCAGCAGGTTTGCCTTTAACTGTAGAGCCATTTCAAAACAACCAAGTTTGTGAATAAAAAAAAATTAACGACCTAAGCACATTTCCATGAACTCAATGGAAAAAAACCAAACAAAAATAGAGAGGAACATAAATGAAGTGTCAACATCACAAACCATAGAAAGTGCCTCCTGTTCAGAAGAAGGCATTTTCTTCAAAGCCAATTGTGCTGCATCTTTAAGCTGTGGATGAACCGATGAACAGGATGACAGTTATTACTTAAAATATAATGTTTACTGCATTAAATAAAAAAAATAAGAAAAGTACAGTAGAAAAACCTGGAGTGCCTTTACACGATCCCATAGAGGGGGCAAATCAGTTAAAATACTTTTAACAGTCAGCTCTGGAGGTTTTGCGTTCTTGAAAAATGAATGCTTCAGCAACTTTTCAGCTGTTGGCCTCTTTGTTTGATCTTTCACCAAGCACATTGCAACCATTTCCTTGAAAGACTGATTACAACTGAAAAACCTTCATTAGGAGGGTAAACATTGAGGCTAAAACAAGCAGGTAATGATGTAAAACAGACACTCCTAGCCATGAATTAGCTGAAAGGACTAGTACTACCTTTGAGAATCTTTTATCACGGTCATAGTCAAGGCCTGGTGGTGCATTTTGAAGGGTCATGAGAAGAACCTACATTCCACATAGACATCCTCAATTCAACAGGAAGTTTCTTTTCACAGGATTCTAAACTCAAGATTGCTCTTGATTAACAAAAAAGTTTTGCAGGCATATTGCTAACTTCATGGATAAGGCTATCAGCAGTAACTCTAAAGTCTGAACAAGTGAATTCACGAGAAGATATGCAGATGTAGCATAGTGGGACTGTACACAAATGGCAAAAGAAAATGTGTTGGAAGTGCGGAGCACATGTGTTTTAGTCTAACTTGACATAGAAAATCATGAAAACCCCATGTGCCTGGCATGCAAACTGTAAAAATGTGAAAATTCAAATAGAATAAACAAACAGATATTAAGCTGTCGATGTTGCTATTAATTAGATGGCAATGTTTTTTTCTTGCAAAAAGTTTGAACTATTTAAATTTGTAAAGGAGAATGATCAATTGCCTTCATGGGAGGATACTTCGAGAAGGGAGCATGGCCATGCGCTAGCTCCAGAGCAGTTATTCCAAAAGACCATATGTCAGCTCTGTACAAGAACAAATAGTTGTGAGCACATTGTGCAATGCAACTGTAAATAGCAAACAAGTGAAATATAAAGGCATATGAATAATATTGAACATAAACAGCATGTAATTACATGTATGTTTGCCATGACAAAAGAAAGGAAACATTTTACATTTGTGCTTCAGCATTTAATAATCATCTTCCTGTTGTTCACAAAATATATTTGATACCATCATATAGCTTATTCCCAGAATTTCTATGGCGGTCATAATTATTAAGGCGGCAAGGCGAGGCAAGGTGGTGAACTATCGCCTTACCACCTAAGTGGTAAGGCATAAGGCAAGGTGACACCTTATGCCTGTAGAAAATATAGGATTTAGGAAAAAAAATATCAATAGATAAGTAGCAAATCCTAAATAGCAATAGCAATATAGCATGATAAAAAGAAGTAATACAATACCAAGAAGCAATATTATAATTTTAGATGCCTTACAAGATTAAAAAATATATAGTTAAAATTGAAATAGCATATTTAAAATTCTATCTAACATTATATTTAAAATTCAGTTTAATAGCCCATTCACATAAGTCTAGTCCAATAGCCCATTTAAGGCACACTAGGTTTTTTCATCCCTAGTCCCTAAACCCTAACCTAGCACCTCTCTCCCACTTCACTCCTCACAGTCGCCGCCTCCTCTTCCCCTCTTCCCTCCTCTACCCACTTCTGCGTCGCGCCTTGCCTCACCGCGCAACGTTTGCTCCCGGCCTCGCCGCACACCGCTTGCGCCTGACCTCACCACGCACCGCTTGTGCCCAGCCTCACCGTGCACCGCTTGCGCTCGGCCCCACTGCGCCGCGCTGCGCTGCTTGATGAAACCGCCACCCTCTCTCGGTTACAAGACTAAAACTGCTGAAAACCTAGAGGCAGTTCGACTGATAAGTGGACCGCTCGAGGGAGCAACGCTGAACGCCTTACCCTCACCAACCGCCTTGGCGCTAAAGCGACGCTTTAGCGACGACTCAATAACTATGATGGTGGTTATGGTTTTCCCCAAAATAGTCAAAATTGAAACAACCAAATTAAGTTGGAAATGAGGCTAGTTTTCTGGTAAAGCATTTTGAGAAACACCACCTTATCTAAATATTGAAATAATGAACCGTTTCAAAATAACTCGCATCGCTGCAACATAAATTATACCACCATAAATGTGGTGGAACTTGGCAACATTAGACAAGCCCCATCCGTAACACACATTTTTGAGTGACCATCATTACAGAGATGATACTTGGTGGTTTTCTCTAACATATTCAGGTTAGGAAGATTTCGGTTGGTCAATCAATCCTATAAGGAGCAGAGCTAGAATCGTATAAAAAATTGAATTCCGAAAACAATAATTTTCTGATCTCAAATGTACTAATAATGCAATAAGTCAATGCACACAACTGGCTCATGCTTCACAGACAAAATGGGCGGTTATGTTATTATCAATAAATTAACCAAGAATGTGGATATTGCCAACATACTTGAAATTATACCCGGCTCCAGGCTGGAGAACTTCTGGAGCCATCCTAAAGATCAAATAACAGAAGAAAGTAAGTTTAAAAGTTTGCAGAAATTATTAAATATTTATTGCACCTCTAGCAGAAAATTAAGAAAAACCCAGTTACCAGCATGGTGTTCCCACAAACGTATTCCTGGATCTTTGCCTATCACCTCTGTCGAACAAGCAAGCAGAGACACCAAAGTCCCCAAGCTTCACTATGCCAGGACTGTCGATAAGGATATTGCCCGCCTGCACAATATTATGCTGAGCAAAGCAACTGATAAAATTAGCTCAAATAAATCCTACAGTAGAAAAGTTAACCTTGACATCCCGATGGATATGTCCTTGCCTATGGAGGTACTCTAGAGCCTTAAGTGTTTCCTTTAGGATAGAGCCAATAACAGGCTCCTCAAAACCATCAGGATATGCAACCTTCATCAGGTGTAAACATGAACCCTCTGCCATAAATGGCATTATCACCCAAAGGTTGTGATCCACAACAAATGAGCAGTAAGCCCTGATGGCATTAGGGTGATCTATCAAGCTCATTGTTTGAGCCTCTTTTCGTACATCATCCTGGACAGAATATGTATAGATACCGTTATGAGATAATAGATATAGTATTGAATTTGAGGATAAGATCATCAAGAAACCCCGAACATCAGCCTAGAACAGTAAATATGCAAATTCATTCATTGTAATAACTATTTCCACAAATGGAGGTGATAAAAAGCAATAAAGCATTCAAGTACAATTCCTGAATCCTGATAGTTAGGATAGCCAAAAAAGATGCAATTTTGATTCACTGCAAAGAGAAGAAAAATACTGCATCCAGATAGGATACAGCATGACATGTCGACATCCTGCATCTAATTCACTGGATCAGACACCCCGTAACTGCATGCCATCCTGTAAACCGCGCACGTATTGCCAGAAGGATTAAAAGAGGCCTTTGCGAAGTTAACCCGTCCACTATCAGTCCAGCTTAGCCGAGGATGAATAGAAGTACACAGATAAAGAGCCCAAAGTTATCTCCAAACAACCGCAAGACCTAATTTCTGAACAACACGAACGATCGAGCTTAGCCGAGGATGAATAGATCACAATAAGACACCGACAAAATGAACAACACGAGCGATCGAACTAACAATCGCACACCAGAAATGAGGTCTGAAGAGACGAAATTCTGAACTAACCCCAACTCCCCAGAGCACAGTTTACAGCCTACTGTTGAAGTCAACAGAAAACACAGCTTTAATTAAATCGATTGTCCCAACTTGACACAAAAACAGCTCAACCGCGTCCAATCATCCACTGCACGGCTGCATATCCCCGATTAAAACAGCGATCACCGCCAAAAACGTAAGACGCGAACAAGGGAGAGAGTTTCGATCAAGAGAAGCTCACGAGGTTACTGTTGACACGATCGAGATCCAGGCACTTCACAGCGACGATCCGGTTGGAGGGTAGGAATACCGCTCGGTACACGACGGCGTTGGCGCCGTAGCCGACCTCCTCCAGCAGCCGGTAGTCGCCGGGCGACGCGGTGAAGGCCGGCACCGCCGCCGCGGCGTGCAGCGAAGGTCGCCGGACACTCGCGCTCCTCACCATGGTCCACGCTGGAGCAGGCAGAACCCGCCGTGCCGCCCCTCCGGCGATCGCCGACGGCGGCCTGCACGTTGACTCGTGTCGCGCGTCTGAGACTGGTGACTGGAACGAGGAAGTAGGGAGGGGAGGAGGGAGACGATGGGCGGTGGATTTTGGGAAAGCGACGTGGGACCCGAGAGACGGGGACTAATGAGGGGGTGCCATTGGTGAATTGCTTATGACATGTGGGCCCGAATATGTAGGACCCATTTACCAGTGGCAGTAACAGATAGTGGCTGTGCGAGAGTACGGTGACTTGGGGCGGCAGATGCAACCTATTGTCTGACAGATCTCCGCCTCCCGATGTTGGTCTGTGAGTAGGATCGTCTGCAGAGGCCTGCTTGTGCCAGATGACGGGTTTTAACGGGTGTTTGGCACCGCTCCACTCCAAATTTTTTTAGCTCCGTTCCGTAAACCGTTAGCCAAACAGGTTCAGATCTTAATCTTTAGATCCGCGAAAAATGAAGATCTAGCACTCCGCTCCTCATTTTTTGTGGAGCACCTAGAGGGTGCTCTACGAAATCATTTTTAAAAAGTAGTTATGGAGTTGCCAAAAATTACCCACCTGCCATTACTGAAACGTACCGGTTCGAGCGATTCCTTTCTGTTTCCTGCGCCTGAACTTTTTCGCCTGTTCGCCTGCTCGTGGAAACCAATCTGTGACGGTCGGCGGGGCTAGGGCGGGCGGCAAGCGCTCTCGTTGGTGGGGATGGAGTGCCGACGGAAGGCCTCGGGTCATCGGCACCGGGGGGGAATGGCGGTGGTGCGGTGGCTTCCTTCTGCACGTCACGAGCGACGACAGGGCTGTTCGGTGGCGCGGCGGCAAGGGACAGCGTGCACTGGGCTGGAGCGGCGGCGAGAGAGTTCGGCGGCGTGGCGGACAGCTTGGAGGCCACAGGAGCGGTGGTAGGGGCACTCGGCGGCGTGGCCTGATTGCAAGACTGCAGTGTCGTTTGATGGAAGGTACATTCATTCAGTTCCTCGTGATGCAGTTCATATTCAAGAATGTATACAACAATGTATCATTTTGTTCATTCATCCGTTTCGTTATTTTTGTTTGCTTTGTTCAGGGATTCATAAAAATGTGTTTATGTTCTTTTTCTTCCTCTTCTTCAACACAATCCTTGCCTGCAGCGACGATGGCAACATATGGAGCTAGGATGAAGTGGATCATCCAACCGTCCCAAGCGTTGGGAGAAAAGGGAAGCAGCGATGATAGAAAGCTGAGTTGAGGATTTCTTCTCGTGCATCTCGCTGTTCTAGTTTGCCTTGTCATTGAGCAAAACTGCGATTTTTTTGTGCCAAATTCAGAAGGGTCGATTAGCTGAATGTTACAAGTTATCAAGATGTTGGTTGGCTTTACCATTCTACCAAGAATTTTGCTGGAACTATACTTCAATTTTCGTTTGAAAGCTGAATGTTGCGAGTTATTAGGATGGTGGTTGATTTTACCGTGCTATCAAGAATTTTGCTGGAACTAGACTTGAATCTTTCGTTTCAACTCTGGAATTCATCATATGTTCATCATTTCATCCTGCATATTCCTCATTGGTACCCCTAAGCATCAGCAAAGCTTGGTTGCCTGCACTTGTACTGAACCTGGTGATGAGCACTGTTTTTTTACTAAAAAGATATGAGTACAGATTCATCAGCCAAAACTAAATAAATCTTTTGAGATGATTTTGTGTACATGTTGATGACACACTGTTGAATGCTGCAATTGTGGAAACATTTGATGAAAAAATATCATCTTATTGCAAGGACCTATAATGCGGTTGAATTCCCGTATGTTGTATCTTCTCTTGGGAACATTGAGTAATATGAATTATTTATGTTTATAAAAACAAAACATTATTATTACAGTATAATTAATTTAAGATATGTCAATAAATAAAGCATACAACAACTCAGGGGCAAAATAGTACATTCCTATCAAATTCTACCATTCCTGAATTTGGATCCGCTTTGCAAGCCAAACAGGTGCAGGTACTCCACAGTGGAGCAACAACTCCACTCTAGATCTGATTCTAAGTGGATTCCGTGGAGTAGAGCAGATTTTTAGGAAGTAGAGTAGTCCCAAACAGGCCCGACTCATGGCATGGATTTCTACTTTGCACGGTGATGAAAAAAAATACTCTCTCGGTTTAAAAATATAACTATTTCTATCATTTAAATTTTATCCTAAATATTATGATTTCTATAATTTTTTCCCTAAATCTTCTTATTTTTATCTCTATCTAGAGTACTAGTTATATGTAGTACTAATTGCTTAGAGTACTAGTGGAGTAGTTTGGGCTTTTTTTCCTTGCATCTTAATAAACGCGCTAAAGTCTAGAAATGGCTATAATTTGAGACGGAATGAGTACTACTTCCTCCGTCCAATAATATAACAATATAGTATTAGATTTGATATTTTATAGTATAACGAATCCATACAGTGGTTGTACTATGAAATATCAAATCCAATACTAAATTGTTATATTATGAGACAGAGGAAGTACGTCCGTTTGCTTTTATAAGCTGTCTTAGTATTGTTAGTTTTTTCAAAAAAAATCTATTTTAGATTTTTTAGTCTTTTTTTGGAAAAAGTCTACATCACCCCCAAACATTACCCTGTAGACGAATATTGTCCCTAACTAAACAATTAGGCTTTTAATCCCCGAACTAATCTATACTAGACAAATAACCCCCCGAGACAGTTTACTACGGTGGTTTTTCTAACGTGGCAGTCTATGCTGGTGATTTTGCTGATGTGGCAGTCCACGCTGATGGTTTTGCTGAGGTGGTTATCCACGTGGCTACACGCTAGCATCTGTATAGTGAGACCCGCCTCGCCGCCGCTCCTCTGCAACGGCCGGCTGTGGTGCGATGGCGTGGGCTGTTTTGGCCAGGAGGAAAAAGGAAGCACGGAGAAAAGAGAAGGAAAGAAGAAAAAGAAAGAAAAGAAGGAAAGAAAAAGGAAAGAAGGAAAGAAGAAAAGAAAATTTTCTGTGTCACTGACAAGTGGGTCCCACTGTTCAGATGCTAGCGCGCAGCCACATGGACAGTCACCTTAGCAAAACCATCAGCGTAGACTGCTACGTCAGCAAAACCGCCGCAGTAAACCATCTCAGTGGGTTATTTATCCAGTATAGATTAGTTCAGGGGTTAAAAGCCTGGTTTTTAGTTAGGGACAACATTTATCTATAGGGTAATACTTGGGAGGTGATTTAAACTTTTTCCTTGTTTTTTATGTGTCCTTATCAAACAAATATTACTCTGTGTATCTCAAAATATAGTGTCACGTGGAGTTCAAAATTTATCCTAAATATAACAATTTTGTACTAGTAAAAAATCACTTTTATCTTTAAAATATACGTACTACTTTTGAATTTTATTACTCATTACTCCATCTAATTAATTTTGGATCTACACTCACTCACCACGAGAAGGTATTATAGAATTTTTATATATCTCCTTAATACATATGTCCAAGCCTAAAAGTTCTTATATTTTGAGATGAATGAAGTATCTCTTATAGATAAACATTTTTTATAAATTAGAAAATACAAAGGGACAACAATTTTTTTTTGATTTTTTAATTATTGTGTACGAGTAAAAGATGACTTATATAAGAAATCAGATATAGTTACTCGTGCATAAAAGACACTATTTCTAGTCCTTCAATTTTGTATCAAAAGATTTTATTTCTATGTTTTTACGTACTCTCGATTCACAAGTAACAAACTTTTAATTTTTAAAATAGCACTTATCTATCACGTGACAATAATACTTTATTATTAATAAGTGATTTTTTCAATCATTGATTTATTAGCTTTCATGTAAAAGTAAGATTTTTGTTGTAACAGATAAGTATTTAATTAACATAACTATTAAGTGGTTTTTAATTAACACATGGATTTGAACAACAAAAAAGTTAGACAGACTACCTGTGTCATGGGGATGAAGAAAGTTAAACATAGATGCACCCCTATTTATAGGACCATACATTTTTTCTCTGCATTATATATCCGTATTTCTATTCCGTAGAAAAGTACACAATGACAAAACATATAAGAATACTACGCAAAAAATATGGCATGTGCAGATGTGATAATGGAGCCACAGCGTAATCAGTGATGGAGCCAAGTTATGAGCTGCTGTGAGTGGAACTTGTAGGTCTTAATATTTAAATGTCAGTTTATTGAAATTTAGCAAATCGACGCCACTGAAAAAATGAAACATTGGTTATTGGGGTAAAATCCGAGTCTCCACCACCGAGCCAAATGGCCAAATGGCCACAGAGAATCCGTGGTCGTCTGCAGCAGACCCGCGTAGCGCTTAGCAAGCCGGTACCACGGTCGAGGACGCTCGTACAAAACGGACGGACTGGGCTCTTCGTGGGCCCACACCACAGCCACCGTACGTTGGAAATATAAAGAGAAACACACGAGAGAGACGAAGAATACTAGAGTTAAAATATTTGGTGTTGCGCAACCGCAGTGTTTTCTTTCTTTTCCTCGCTAATTACATAACCTCAACCACGTTTAAATAGCTAGCTAGCAGCTCTCTTCTAGTGCATGCAATGGTATGTTAATTACATACACATAACCTTCATTATGCTAATAAGTAATAAGGTGTCCACTAACTCAATAATGCTAGCTATGCAACATTATAGAGTGCATGCAAGAAACGGCTTCTTCTATGCATGCATGCATGAATAATTAACCAAATTTTAATGACTCAATTAACTTAGTGACTCTACTGTTTTTCCATCACCAAACTGAAGACCCAACCGTAGACACTCCGTCGCCGGCAGACATATCCAGGATTGCACCTCTGTCTTAGATCCGTAGGTCCTAGTGCACACTGCTAATCTGGGTATCTCCGATTCTTCTGCACCAAAAATAACTCCGTGTAATCATGAACTAATTAGTATAATTCCAAGCACACTGCCTATTACACCATACACATGCAAATATGCTAACATAAAAACTAAGTCTGCATTATTTCTAACAATTTCCCCCCTAATCTAGACTCATCTAAAGCAATGTTTGTTCATCTTCCTGTGAACTGTTGGGGAACGGATAAGCTACGCTAGCACAAAATAAAACTTTTCTCTACCGCATTCACCTAGGAAACCGTACGAGTAGGGGATCATGGATCATTACCTCTAGACGTAGACGTGCTAGGACAGCAGAAGAAGAGTCAGAAGCGCGTCCTTAATCAACTCCGCCTAGCTCTGTTCAATCGTCGGTGACGAAGACGATGCAGCCTCGTAACCTTCACGCCGAGATGATTAGCGCCACAGTCGCAGCAGCGCCTCTACGGTATCCACACGTACATGGATGGGATCGTCGAGCGCCGGTATGCTAGTACCGCGCGCGCGGCTTTGGGAGAGTGGTGGCTAGGGAAGAGGGCGGCTAGGGCAGGCTCGGCCACAACAAGTGCGGCCAGGGCACTGTTCCAAATAGAATAGCTTAGATTAGATTGCTCTTGCCTCTCCTCATCTTATATAGAGTCCACCAATGTGCCTTCAATTAATATTGAACCCATCATGACTCTAGACCTAATGGGCCTTTAATCAATATTAAAGCCCATCTGCAGATCCAATCTGTATGCTCAATCTCCTCTAAGGCAGATCGTTAACAAGCTGGACCCGAGTCCGAGACTCAGGATCGAAAGTCGGGTTCGGCCCGCCGAGTCCGAGT
>KE370796.1:38787-56117 GCA_000418225.1 Zizania latifolia
ATTTTAGCAACAACTCGAAGGCCATCAGTTGCAAGAATGATAGGAACAGTGAGCAAAGTTGAAGTGAAGGGTCTGGATGAAATAGAGTTTTGGTCGCTTTTCAAGTCATGGGCTTTTTTTGGTAGTGAGAACCAGGAGGGTGACCCAATGTTGCAATCCATTGGGAAACAAATTGCTAAAGCACTAAAGGGCAGCCCGCTGGCTGCACGGAGTGTTAACTTTGAGCACTGGAGGAAAGTTCAGGACAAATGGAAATCTCTTCTAGACCAGGATGATGATATTCTAGCCATCTTGAAATTCAGTTATGAATTTCTGCCTATTCACCTACAGCATTGTTTTTCATACTGCTCTGTGTTTCCAAAGGACCACAAATTTAATGAGAAGAAATTGGTCTGTGCTTGGATATCACAAATTTTCGTGAAGCGTGAATGCCATACCGAGATATTGGAGGAAACAGGGAAGCAATATTTGGATAATTTAGTTGATTGGGGCTTCTTTGAAGAGTTTGAGTCTCCCTATCTTATGCATGACCTAATGCATGCTTTGGCAGAAGAAGTTTCATCAAATGAGTGTGCTACTCTAGATATATTGCATTCTAAGAAAATTTCACCAAGTATCCATCACTTATCAATCATAACTTCTGATTATCATGAAGAACCTTGCAATTTTCCTAGTGAGAAGTTTGAGAACAAACTAAAGAGTATGGGATCTTTGCAAAAACTGAGGACCTTGATGTTCTTTGGTGAAAACAGCACAAATTTATTAAGGTCCTTACATACTTTATGCATAGAGGCAAAAAGGTTACGATTGTTAAGGATTTATGTGACAGCTGCTGACATCAGCTCTACATTGAGTTTGTTAAATCCATATCATCTTCGTTATCTTGAATTCATTCTTGTCTCAACCACAAAAAAACTTGGCCGTATAGATATTGTAAATACTTATATTCCTCATGCTTTGACACAATTTTACCACCTTCAAGTGTTGGATGCTAGCAGTCGTGCCAATCCTGTAGTACCTACTGGTATGAATAATCTCATTAATTTACAACATCTTTTTTCTCATGAGAAGGCACTTTCAACAATTGCAAGTGTTGGCAACTTGACCTCTCTTCATGAACTAACATTCAAGGTTCAAGATGATGGTAATTTTAATATAAGACAACTTGGTTCCATGAATGAGCTCATAACACTTGGAATTTCTCAACTTGAAAATGTTAAAACAAAAGAAGAGGCCAAGAGTGCAAGATTGATAGATAAAGAGCATCTCAAAGTGTTGTCATTGTCATGGACTGATAACATCATGAGGCCTGAACCTACTGAAGAGAAAACAAGAGATGATGTGCTTGAGGGTCTTGAGCCACATCAGAACCTCAAACATCTACAGTTGAGTCGGTACAGTGGTTCTACATCCCCGTCTTGGATGGCTAGTAAAGTTACCTCACTGCAAGTACTTCATCTAGAGAACTGCAGAGAATGGTGAATTGTTCAATCTCTTGAAATGCTTCTAGTACTTAGGAAGCTGAAGTTGATCAGGATGTGGAACTTGATGGAAGTCTCAATTCCTTCTTTTTTGGAAGAACTGGTCTTAGTTAACATGCCAAAATTGGAAAAATGTGTTGGCACTTCTGGGATAGATTTGACTTCCCATCTAAGGGTGTTGGTGGTGAAGGATTGCCCTCAATTAATCTTGCTTTCCACCGCAACTATTTTCATGCCAAGCAGAAGTCATGCTTTCCGTCTCTCAAAAAACTGACCATCGGTCATTGTCATCGTATAATGTAGTTATCTCTTCTCGTTAATCTTGCTTGTTTAATGCAATTGCAAAATTATTGTGCGCTTACTTTGCTAAATGATGTTTCAGAGCATGGAAAATCCTTTCGTTGGAAGAAATGCGAGCACTCAAGAAGCTGGAGTTAATAGATGTGCCTGTTATTGAAGAATTGTTAGTTCCCTCTCTGAAGAAGTTGGTGTTGATTCAAATGCCAAGCCTACAAAGTTGCAATGGGATAACTGCTGCCCCACCTCAGCAGTTTTCGACTTCTCAAGAATATCGAAGGGAATGGGCATGTAGTCTCCGTAAACTCACAATCATTCATTGCCCCAGTTTGATAGTGTCCCTTCCTATTCCGTCTTGTCCTCTGATTTCTGACTTATCCATCAAGGGACTTTCAGCATTTCCAACAATGCAGATACATAAGAGAATGTTGCGTATCAAATCTAAAGAGTTGATTGTGCTGGATGGCAGGATTGTACCATTCCATAATCTCAAGAGCATAAGATTGATATACTTAGAGCACTGTCCAAACTTGACCTGTATTTCGAGTGATGGATTCAGCCATCTCATTGCTTTAGAGTGTTTGACAATAAAGCACTGCCCTAATTTGCTCCAGCCATACGTTATGTCAGAGCTTGTTGATGAAAGCAGTAGACCTAATACAAATTACCCTGTCCTCCCATCTCTGAAATTGATCGACATTTCGCCGTGTGGCATAGCAGGTAGAAAGCTAACTCAAATGCTTACTCATTTGCAGTCCCTTGAGATATTGGAATTGTGTGACTGCTCACAGATAAAGTTCCTATCAATAAGTCAACCTAAACAACCGGAAGCAACCAGCAGTTTGGCTTTAGCAGAGACAACCTCAGGCAGGGATGAACAACTTCTGAATATTCCTTGTAATGTTACCCGTTCTCTAAAGAGGTTACATATCTGTGAATGTCCAGACCTGGAATTTTCTGGAGTCAATGGAGGATTCGGAGGATGCACCTCGCTTGTGACGCTACAAATTCGTGGTTGCCCCAAGCTGGTCTCATCATTGGTGACAGAAATAAATGATAATCTATTACTCCCAACATCACTCCAAGATCTGACGATCCATCCTCTCCCAGAAAACTTGCAGTCCTTCTTTCTTAAAGGCCTGGCTAAGGCTATGTAGCGGCCAATATTTGAAGTCTGTACAGCTGCATTCATGTAAGGCCTTGGAGAATTTGCAGATCTCGGACTGTCCACAGCTGGGTGTGTTGGAGGGCCTGCAACACCTCAGCTCCCTTCAAAGATTGGACATCTCGATGAATCCTGAGCTGTCTTGTGCATGGGATCTCAAACTGCAGGAGCAAGGCCAAGGCCTTAATCATGCACTACTGTTTCCTCTGTCACTTGGAGAACTTAAGATCGAATATGTGCAAGAAGACAGCGTTGTCCATTCCCGCCTTCTATGCCTCCCCTCTATTACGAAATTACAGCTGGGGCATAGTCCAGATTTGAAGTCTCTACAGTTGGGATACTGTGCGTCACTGAAAGAACTTGAGATTACCAGCTGCAGATCGCTTGCTTCTATCGATGGCTTCCATTGTATTAAAAACCTTAGATCCTTGTCAGTACTCTGCTCCCCCAGTATACCTCCTTGTCTTCAACTTTTGTCGCAGCAGCAATGGACCTCTGGTGTCTAGTGTCGACTGGAAACTCTACAGATTGACGATTTCTCTGTGGTAACCATGCCCCTATGCAAACAGCTCAATTCTCTACGACGCCTTACATTTAAGGGGACTCTTTCAGGGGTGAACCTGACGGAGGAACAAGAGCGAGCACTCCAGCTTCTATCACTGGGTCACTTCCTGCAAATCTACGAAGTCTTGACTCCCTCGAGGTCTTGTATATCACTGGGTGTCCGAGCATCCTAAGGCTACCAGAGATGGGCCTCCCACCTTCCCTCGAATACCTTTCTTTATCCGGCTGCAGTGAGGAGCTGTGTATGCAATGCAGAATGGCAGAAACTGAGAAGCTCGAGGTCCACATTTGGTTCTGAACAATGAATTAGTCACCCTCCACTCCTCTTGCTTATAGTAGATCACCTGATGGCAGGATGAGCAGAGAGCAACTGCAGCTGCTCTCTTGCCGTCCATACAGTTCCTCGCGCTGACTGGATGATTGCTGCAAAGGCAGGATATGTTAAACTTGGGTCAGTTACTTGCTCTGCACAAGCATTATGCAAAGAGAATTGACAAATGCAGATGAAACCAAATGAATGGGTACCTGTGGGCAGCTTTTGAGAACAAGGGAGAGGTAGCCAATTAGATCATGCCACACCCCTTCCCTATGTTTATCTATAGCACGACGCCGTCTGATGGTTTTTCCTTGATTGCAGTTTTTTCCAGAAGCTTTACCCGCAGAGATCTGTATGAAAGCTGGATTTTTCTGACAATTTCCGTATGAAAATTGCTCTGCTCTTCCAATTGTATGGATGTTGTATTCTGTGTTCTTTCTTCATAAGCATATGCATGTGTGCCAGCATCAGGCTTGTGTGCGAAATGAATGATGAAAACTTTTTTGGCGTTTTGTTTTTGTTAATTTGTCGAGGCCGTTCACACTGTTCAGCTCTTTTGGACATGCATTCTGCTATCAGACTGTTCATTCAAGCTTGTGTGTAACTCCCTTTGCCTTTTGTTGTAGAAACATAACGGACAGCATAATGCATCTTTATGCATTTTGGCAATTCCAATCTGAAATCTGAAGCAATTCTTCATTGAGGAAATTCGAAGAGGCTTCTGCAAGAATGCATCACTGCAGTGCTCCGACCCTTAGCTTGTTTCTGAAAGAAGCCACCATCATCGGTAATCGTATCACACCGCTGTAAGGTGGCTCACCATGCATTTCATCACTTCATCTACATCATCTTCCATAACACTTATGCAGCACCTAGAATTTGGAGATCACCTCTATTTAATTAGCATTCTCTGTATAGTTGTTGTGCATGCTCATCTTGCTGTCAGAACAAGAGCAGGTACCTGCTAGTGTTCCAATGTTCTGTGACTGCTACAGGCAATGCTACCCTGACTGCAGGAGAAGCATGCCTCGGTGGCTTTGCAGGTTGGACTGCGTGGAGGACTGCGCCGTCAAACTTCCTCCAGTAGCCGTCGATAGCTGCAGCAAGATCTGCCTGACCTCCATCTACAGCCGCCAGAGACGGTAAGAGACACTTGCACCGTCAGGCCAGGCCGGCCTCCAGGACAACCTCTGATCATTTTGGTCTAGCGAACATTGATCTGAATTGACACCTTTTCCTTTCAGATTGTTGTGTTTGCATTGCCGGGCCAAGTGATGCAGCAGCAGTAGCAGCTTGTGTCGATGACTGCACCAAGAAGAACTGGAGCCTGCACAGCAATATATGATCTGAATTTAAGACGTGGTTCGTGGAATTCTGACCGCGCGCGTGCTTGAGGATGGTGATCCACACTGTTACATGCTCTGATCCACCGGCCGGTACCACCGGTAGCACCAATGACCATCCAAAAGTTATGAAGGTATATTTTTTCTCCAATGCATCACCGTATTTTTTTCAATATATATATATTGAACAAAGTAAAATAATTAGTTAATTAATAGCTAATGAATCTTTGCATAAAATAATTTTGTTACAAATTTTAATATATTTGTCGGTGAATTACTGAGCAGTCCACCTAAGGGGTACCCGAGGTGATGAATAGATGTGTAAGGGAATCGCAGCACCTTCGAACCCGATGGTCGACTCTAGGAAACAAGAGCCAAGATTTATACTGATTCAGGCCTCCCTATAGATAATATCCTTATGTCTAGTATTTTGGTGTATCATATAGTGTCTAAGCTTACAAAACATAAAAGTATGAAGAATAAGATGCCTTTAGGGGGTGCCTCACCCCCCCTTATATACTCAAGGGGCAAGCCCAATGATCCAAGACTATCCCAGGTAAGACTCTTTGATTCCTAGGATTACATACCAAACTCGGGTATTAATTCTCTAATTACAAGGATTCTAGTATAAACATATCTCTTCATACCGGATCTAGGATTCGGTCCCCTAATAAGGACTTAATCTTCGTTATTAGGACCAAACCCCCTTCATGGGCTATACCGGACTTCAATGCTAGGCTTGATATGCTTTTAGTCTGGACTAATAAGCCCATCACGGAATACCTAGGGGTCATATCCCTGACAATATTAAAATATAATATAAATGCATGGTGAGTTAGAGTCGCGCAACCGATTACGTCGTCTCTTGTTCAGGAGTGTTGGATTATAAATATAACCGGACAACTGGTCATATTTATAGGAAGACACTCCTGAATTGTCCACGCACTTTGGTCACTAATGCACTTCATTACTGCAGGCAGCTAGATTAGTAGATGCCACCATTAATTACTATTAGTGTAGCCCCTTTAAATATCCTGGCTGCCTATATTCAGTCTTCATAACATTAAAATTTCTTCTTCTACCTCTCTTCTTTCATGGCTATGGAGGCTTGTAATGGATGTTGCCTAGCTTGACAAATCCACCGGCGTGTGGACGTGTTGGACCAGATTTCATCCCACACAAGCTGATCCATGGCATTATTGAACAATCGTCACAACACTTGTGCGGTCACTTTTATACCCCACAAGTGTTGTGCAAAGTGTAACAAGGCCAATAGTGATAGGTGATAGTTTTCGCCCGTCACTGATGCTAAGTCAGTAGTGACCAGTGGTAACTATCGCCCATCACTAATTACAGCTACTGGTCATTAGTAACGGGCGGTAGTTACCGTTCGTCACTATATGTGCCTCCTAGGTATAAATAGACGTGGCCAATAATGAACTGGTCATGCTTTTATTTTGTGTAGAACCCTAACCCTAGCCTCTTATCGCCGCTGTCACCGCTTTGTCCTGTTCCTTGCCCCACCATTTCATGATTCTCCACTCTGTCGCAGCCTCTGTTCCGTCGTCCTTCATTCCGTCGCGGCCTCCATTTCGTCACCAAATCATCCTCGCCATGTCGACTCGTCCTCGTCGCTTCCTCGTCGTGCCTCTCCATCACCGACTGATCCTCGTCATGCCTCGTCGTGCCTCCTCCTCCTAAGATAAGTACCCACATGCTCCAAGAACCCTAGCCGACCCCCTTCTATGAATCTATTCTAAAATGTTTGTACTTTTTCTATGCCATGTTGGTATTTCTGTGAATATGTGAATGTCATGTATTATTTGTGATGGTTACTCTGAAATGTTGGTACTTTGTGTATGCCATGTTGGAACTTCAGTAAATTTGTCCATGTGCTTATGGCTAGGGTTTCAAATTTGCCCCTGTTACTCTGAATGGCAACTCCTTTAATTTGTACTTATGGCTAGGGTTTCTAATTTGTCCATGTGCTTCTCTATATGCTCCCCTATTTGCTCAATGAAGAGTTGGCCTAGTATGAGGATGCATGTGACAATTAGGCTCACTATTTTTGTTTCTATAGTTTATTCATGCAATGATCTTACATTATGTGCATACTATCATATTGTTTAGTCCTTTAAGTCGCTTTTTTCCTTAATATTTTTTAGGGGTAAGATTTAATTAATTAGTTATCATGTCTATGAGGAGTCCATTAAGTTAGCAGCCTAATATCTGAGAGAAATCATGTAAAATAAAATCTATGTTATGTTTATGTTCTATGTATCTCTATTATTATATTGTGTTCATTACATTCATATTATTTTACTTTTTAAATTCGTGTTCGATGTTACATTCATATTTTGTTGTATTCATATTATTGCATTGTGGTTATTAAATTTTATGTTCTATGTACCTCCATTATTATATTGTACTTATTACATTCATTTTATTTCACTTTTTAAATTAATGTCTATGTTACATTCATATTTTATTGTATTCAGGGTATTCATATTATTTCATTGTGGTTTTTAAAGAGTATCTTGCTTCTTGTCTCCTAAACAAATCTTGAAAAATGAGTTAGAGTCACGTAACTAATTACGTCGTCTCCCATTCAGGAGTGTTGGATTATAAATATGACTGGGCAACTAGTCATATTTATAGGAAGACGCTCCTGAATTATCCATACACTTTGACCAGTCTAGAGATGTGAGGTCCGCATAGCTGGACTCAGTGGTCCTATACAGTTCTAGAGAGAGTTTTGGTGGTGTCTCCCTATTGTTCTCCAGAAATATAACCCTCTCGACTTCAAGTGTTGGATGGGACCACATGTGCTGCCAAAATTCTCTCTAGAACTATATGAGACCACGGGGTCCAGCTACGTGGGCCGCACATCCCTAGATGGGATTTAGGACCTATCCTAGTCTACTAGTGTCCAAAGTCTAGCATCGTTCAATCGTACATTTATTGGTGATGACACTTGGTTCAATTTTTTGTAATGAAATATTAAGGACTCCCTTCTCTTAATGTTTAGATGTCTAGCCATTCCTCTACTGAGTCTTCTATCTCTATCGACGAGGTCGAGCTAGCAATAAAGAAGCCAAGGGCACAAGCAAAGTGGCCGACGGATAAGCTAACTGTCAAGGCGATAGACAACGATGGCATGCCAATAGATAAAGCGGCCTTACAGCGGTTGAGGAAGTAAATTGGTAGGATTGAATGCACGGGAGAGGGTCCCGTTGACCCTAAGGAAGTTCAACGATCTCAGTTGAGAGCAGAAGAATGCACTCTTCAACGTCGAGATCAACAATTTCCTCGAGTTTCCCGAGAAAACTAAGGCGACATCGTTCAGGACAGCGATGAAAATGATTGCTAAGGTATGGAGCTCTCACAAAAGCAACCTTATAACAAACTTTGTCGCCAAATACCTCGAGCCCTTGACTAAGTTTCCATACCTAAAAAGGGAGGACTCAGACTACTGTGAAGATGAAGAGCTCAGATGCATTCAAGGCAGAAAGCTCTGTAAAGGAGTTATGGGCTAGGAATAAGCTACCCCATAACCTTGACACGACTGGTTATGCGAGAAAGAACGACAAGTGGTTGGCTGAAGATGCCAAGATGGCATGTGAGGGCAAGGAAAATCCGTGGCAACAGTTTCCCGGAAGATCACAGCCGTTTCTAAGGGCCCGAGGGGAAACAGTCACAAAACAGTGAAGTAACGTGGACCTCGAGCGAAATGACGATAGTAGCTCAAAAGGTGAAAGATCTTGTCGTGCAGTCATCAAAAGGATCCTTCACAGCTGTGCGGGAGAAGGATGAGCTAACAAGTGCTCTAGGAAACCCAGAGAACCCTAGTCACGTGCGAGGCGTGTCTAGCTTGCAAGGCTGAAAGTATAGTTTCCTAGACCACGCTAACATGTACAAGAAGCAAAAAAGGTCTACGAGAATCGATGTCGAAGCACTGACGCAGTCCATCAGAGACAATGTATATTTAGACCTCATGAGAAGGTTCACTACACAGGGCATTGTCCTTCTAGCTAGAGCTTTACTTGGAAGCCTCCCACGTGCCAAAAAGAGCAGCCAAACTTTAAGAGAGGTCGAGCAACCAGACCTAACCCCTGAATCTCACGAGGCTGTGCAAGATACAATTGACCAACTCAATTGACCCACCTCATGCTCGCTTGTCATAAGGCTTAAGGGGTATCAGATCGAGGTGGCTAGGGGTAGAGTCTTCCCAGTTATGCATGAGCTACACACGGTCCCAATAAGTGAGGGGTATGCAATCCTATTTGTCGATTTTGTGCACTCCAACGTGGTAGACACCATACTGCCCATTCCTCCAAATGATGAAATCAGCAAACTAGGCTAGGCACATTTACAAATGATACAATGGAGCCGACTCCAAATTATTATCGAGCCTAACACATCTGCAAGCCAGGCTCAAGTGATTCATGCTCGACCTCAACATCAGGCTCCTACTCAACCTCCTGCTCGGCCTGTTGCTCAGCCTACTGCTCAACCTCCTGCTTGGCCTGCTACTCAGCCTGCTGCTGTTGAGAAAGATAAAATAGTCATTGTTGTGCCACCGCCTAAAAAGCCAACAGTCATGAAAGCTAAAACCAAGAAGACCGCCTCCAAAAAGTTAAAAAAAAGTTGCGAAGCCCAATGTGGGGTCAACCTAGACTCAGGCAAACCTAAGTACTCATATGGCAAGCCTTTGCTACCACATAATTAGCTAAGGAAGGTAGGGTAATCTCTAATAGAGGTACATGGATTCTATCTGAATGGCTGCAACAAGAACAAAAGATCCATTATTGTAATGTACAAGGAGCAGCATTTCGTGACCGACGATGGCTATTTTTTGCTTTGCTTTGAGGATCTATATTATCTATTCAACCTAGATGCTCTCGACATCAGCTTGCTACGATGCTAGACATTGTAAGTCACTTAACCTAGCCTTTCAATTAAGATTGACATGTAATTATGTGGTATTAATTACTTTTTTAAATCTATAGGCTAATGTGGTAAGAATGCAAGAAAAGGTGACCATTCCTATTTCTCAACCCATAGATGTTAGCATCGTCAGCCATCCAGTCTGATAGGGAGTCATGCGTGGACTACATAACTAAGTTCTTATCCCTATCCATCTGGAAATAATATTTCATAATGGGTGTACTCAACACGGGAGGACACTAGGTCCTACTACTCTTCGCCCCCAAGTGGAACATCGTATGGTATATCAACTCGACAAGACCGTTAGGTCCCAATGTCAACCGCACCGAGAGGGACTACTCCGTAATCAGAAGCATAATCGACGAGTAAGATTTTTCTTCACTTTATTATTACAAATTCAACTTAACCTATTCTCGCTGAGCTCAATTTTGTTGTACCTCATTACAGAGCTTTCAGTGCTGGTATCGATACATCAAACACGACAGAATGCTAACAGTTGGTGCATAAAACTACAGTGCCGATAAGTATGTAAATGTTTGCCTTATCCAAATTAAATATGTCATCCAAACTAATCGTGTATTTCTATAACAGTATTACACTCAACCTCCTGGAAACCAATGTAGGTTTTATGTCACACACCATATGATGATGACCTTAAAGGTAGCGGAACTTCAATAGTCAGAAGTAAGATATTATCATGTACTTTATTGCTGTGTTGAATTTACTTTTCACTTATGTAAACACCGACTAATGTAAAAAACTTATTTTGCAGGAATTCAGCATACCTGAAAAGTGACTTGCATGGCATCCAAGGATAGCTAGGGACATTCTTAATAGAACAAGTCATCAATCCGAAGGGTGATTTCTATTGTAGTGGCATGGAATAATTTTTGTTGGTTGTGATGTAAATAAGACTTGTAACAGTTGGTGAATATGTAATGCATGCTTTGTTTTTGCAATACAAATTATGATGTAGTATTCTGTGATGAAACTTCTGTGATGTTTGCAATATACAATATTGGCTACCAAATCCTGGCTTTGATTCAGGATGCAGCCTTTATTTTTTACAATATGACCATAACATTAGTGGTGGGCATAAATAAATGTCTATCACTAAATGTACCCTATAGTGATGGGTGTCAGTTTCGGCCGGTCACTAAAGGGTTTGTCCAGATCTACGTCTCGGCAGGCATGACCCCCTTTAGTGACGAGTAGAAATTGTTGCCCGTCATTAAAGGGTACCCTATAGTGATGGGTGGATATTAGGACCTATCACTAAAGAGATCCTTTTGTGACGGGTGTTTAACCATCACTAATAAAAGGGCTTTACTGACACAATAAGAGTGACGAGAGACATGCCCGTCACTAATATAGGTTATTACCTGTCACTAATAGATCTTTTGTGGTAGTGCGGGGTCATCTTCGATACATCATGAGATTATTTTCCCTAGTCAGTAGCAATTAACTTTATTTTTGTGAAGGATTTTACTAATGCATAGGGGTCTGCAGCTAGTGGGCAAGGTGTATAGCTTCATCGTCAGCAAGAATCACCTGTTACGCCCTAAGATAAGGTGTGTATGGAGTTACCCTGAGGAGAGGATATATGCCGAATGATAAATTGACAAACCCATCAAAGAAGTCAAGAACGTAACATGACCGTTTAGAGTCAGGGTTGTGCTAACTATCCCCAAACTTCTACAGTGAGGTTAAAAGACGCAGATGTTGTCGATGACAATTGAATTAACTTTTGCAAATTATATTCCTATCAAATAAATAAATAAATTCTAAATTTGAGAGATTAACTACAAATTTTAGCTTGGTGTTCCATCCATCACAAATATCCACCAATCCATCTAGCTAGTCAATGCAAACATCTTTTTCTGATAGTTCAGAACAATAAATACGGTTGTACATAAGTGTGATGTATATGTGTGTGAATTGTACTTGAAATAAATATATATGGAACATTTTATGGTATAAATCTCAGGAAGAGGTAGGTGTAGTCATTGATTATATTAGAATTTTAGGAAAAATAAAAAATATACAAACTAGAAGCTTTTGATCTCTTTCTCTGCCTCTTCGATCCGCTCATAAGTCCTTCGAGGCTTTGAATAAATACATGGTTTCCATATACACATATGTTATGGTTGATTTAATAAAACTAATTTGATGCCGTAATTGTTGATATATATTTTCTATTAATTGGTTAAAGAAGTTTGACTTATAAAAAAATAACTTTTAATACATAAATACTCTGCTAATGTGTTCTTTCCGGTATGGATCATCCTACCAATACCATGGCAGCCGTGGGTTCCACAACAGCTACTCTTCTCGTACGCTTACCACACACTAACACCAGCTGATTTCATACCGGTCATTGAACTCTATGTACATATTGTTTTCAAGTCTAAGTCAGACACACATGTATACATCACACTTATGTCCCTCATAAGAGGGCATTACATCGACTGGCTAAAATATTTTTGATGGAGGAACACACCAAACTAAAATAGACATGTTGATTTGACAAATGGAGCAAGTCTCAGAATTTTAAACAGACCTCTTTGTCTACACTGAAAACAAAACAAAACTGAACGGCTGAGGGCAACCAGCAGCGCAGAAAAATAGGGTAATTACATTTGAGTTTCTGATAAAAGTATAAAAAATTTGATAATACACAGTAAATTGTATTATTGAGTCCTGAACTTAGTAAAATCGTGCTGACTGCAGCAACGTATACAATGCTATATAGAGTGCTGCATAGTCGATAAAAACATGCATGAAGATGCAGTAGAAATCTCCTTCAGTAGAAATTCAAAGTTGCCAACATGTCCTCAGCTACCAGTGCTGCTGTTTTCCTCCACAAGCCATTGCTGCTGCTCCTGCTGCTTCTACGAACCCAACAACTCGTAGCTGCAGCTGCTGGCTCGTTCACCAACCACTCTTCCATGCCGGCTGTTGCATGCTTGCTGGACCAGGCCTCGGCGCTGCTCTGGCTGAGGAGATCATTCTCCATCACCAACGCCTCCACTTTCACCTTCCAGTCATGGAGGGCCGGCACGGACTGCTGCAGTTGGGAGGGTGTCCTCTGCGGCAACGCCGATGGCCGTGTGACGCTTCTTGACCTAGGTGAGCGAGGTTTGGAGAGTGGAGCTCTTGACCCTGCGCTCTTCCATCTAACCTCCCTAGACCATCTCAACTAGGGGTGGCAACGAGCCGAGCCAGGGCTGGCCAGGCGAGCCAGAAATTGGTCTCGGCTCAGGCTCGACCGAGCCGCGAGCTGGCTCGGCTCGGCTCGCCTGGTTCACATGCCTGCACGCACAGCAACAAGTCCATGCAGTTTTTTTAGTTTCCACTCCACTCCAAAACAGCAATTTTTTTACACATTAGAAATAACAAAAATCACACATCAATTCAAAATACTAAATGGACTTCCATAACCATAATTCATAAACTATCGTCCCATCATTTCATCAACATTCAACATCATTACATCAACCATCATTCCATCAAGGCAATAAGGCATCTAACATCAAGCCATAAAAAACATAACCAAAGACCACATGACCATATGTCCACAAAAGCACAAGTCCATGTCCACAAGTACAAGTCCGCATACGACATACCACAAGTCCACAAGTCCACAAGTCCATGTTCACAAAATGGATTAAAGTCTAGTATTTAAACAAAGTAGTAATTTAAAGGCCAACATTACTCCTGACCACACTCTTAGGAAATGGAATCGTCTCGACATCGTCCTCTTCTTCATCCTAAAAAGTCATAGTGATCAAGTTAGTAATGAATCTTAATGAATTATGAAGTGAATGTATAAGAACAAAAGACATAAACACAAATTAATTTACCACAGTCACAGTAGCTCTAGAATCATTATGAGAACCTCTGATCCAACTAGAAGCACACACCAATGCCTCCACCGTATCTGGATGTAGAGAACTCCGATAGTCATCTAGAACTCTACCCCCGGTGCTAAAAGTGGATTCTGAAGACACAGAGATAGCTGGTATAGTTAAGAAGTTATTTGCCATCTTCGACACTATAGGAAATCTACATGCATTTGCCTTCCACCATTGAAGCAAATTGAATTCTTTGTCTTGTAAGCTCTCATTCTTCTCTTCTATGAGAAGCTCGCTCTTAGATGGCTCCATAGAAGATGACTGCAAGAAGGACTAAAACTCTGGGCAGTCTGCTAAGGCATCTGTATCCACAATTGAAGTTGCGGATGTACCGGATTTATGGCTAGCTGCTTTCTTAAGGCGTTCACCCTTCTCATACCTTTCATAAATCCTCTCTAACTCTGAGTGAACATCTGCTATCTCAATTTGAGCTTTTGAAGCATCATACAACCTCTTAAAACCCGACTCAATGTATTTCATCTTATACCTTGGGTCTAAAATAGTTGTAATGACCATAACATTGTTCTTTTCTGCCCAATACTTGTTGAACTTATCCATCGTTGCACTGCCCATCCTTCTCAAATATTCATTGCTAGAAACACTTGCATCTTTCAATGCAATACTGACAGTAACAATATGAGGATAAAATATATTTGCAGTTGGATATGTCGATGCTGAAAATGCTGTAGTAATCTTTGCCAAAGATGCAAGTATGGGTTGAATGACTTGAAATAGATCCCATTCCTCAGAACTAGGCTCCCATTTATAATTCACATTTGAATCAGCATAAAACACTAATGCTTCTCTATAGGCAATGGCTATTTTTAACATATTATATATTGAATTCCATAGTGTTGAAACATCAAGTTTGAGTCTTTCTCCAATTGTCAATGCAAGAGATCTACAAATTTCTACAAACTTGTGCAAACGAAGAGGAGACTTCTTTATATACTTCACAGATTCTCTTACATTGTTTATCAAAGGTGATATGGCTGCTATCCCATCATTCACAACCAAATTGATAATATGAGCACAACAATGAACATGAAAATATCTAACATTGAAAGAAGTTGACTGTCTAGCAGCAAACTTTGCCTTTAAACCCCGAACAACAACATCATTGTTGGAAGAATTATCTAGAGTGATTGAGATAATCTTATTCTCTGTCTTCCATACAGTAACACATTCAAACACAGCTTGTGCTATTATAGATCCAGTGTGAGGAGGGTCTAACTCAATAAAATTCAGCACACGACATTGCATATTTCAATTTTTATCAATATAATGTGCAACCAAACACATATAGGAAAGTGTTTGGTTAGATGTCCATAAATCAGTAGTCAAACTGATGCTATCCACTTCTCTAAGAATCTTTTCAAGGGTTTCTTTTTCAGACTCAAAAATGCCCATACATTTATTTCTTATGGTCTTTCTGCTGGTAAACTAGTAAGCAGGATTTAAATACTTCATCATAATGTTAAACCATATATGTTCTACCATCCTAAATGGATACTCACGAATTATTATCATCTTAGCCATCAATTTTCGAATTTCATCATGATTGTACTCACTAGGAGAGACAACAACAGGAAGACTAGAATCACCTGCTTCAGATGGAGCATAGTTGAGAAGTGTTTGATGTTATTTCTTAGCCATCTTGCTCAAGTAGACACCACACTTCTTTATATGTCTTCCAAGATGAGAAGTGCTTGATCCTTGAGTGTAAGAATATAATTTCTTGCAATATAAACACTTTGCCTTCAAAATAAACCCATCTTTCTCTATCGTAGATGGTATCTTGATCTTCTCAAAGTTATTCCATACTTGTGAAGATGATCGAGACCGCTTGCCAAGACTGACCCCTTTTTGTTTCTTGGACTTTGGATGGTTCGATCCATCGTCAGAGATACCAATAGAGTCTCCATCTCCCTCATGTGACAATGATTCCTCTGACATATCATCATTCTTATCAAAAGAATTTTCTTCCTCATCACTTTCATTAGACACCTACAAAGTACAAAAGTACAAATTGGCTCACAAGTGACAAGTCTCGACTAAATAACTAATGCTTCAAAATCTCAGATTTATACCACATTCTAGCGTTGTTCTGGTTTCATAGCGAAAAATTCACCAAGTGCCAGTGCCGCAAATCAGCAAATCAGCTTCTCTGTTCTGTAATCTGTAGTTATTTAATATTTCACAATTAGCAAATCAGCATTATAGGTTATTTGATATTTTATAATCAGCAAATCAGCATAGGCGCACAACAAATATAATGAAGTAATGAGCATTCATGCATTCAGCAAATTAGCACAGCAATTAGCAAAGCACAAAGCAGTGAAGGCAGACAGTAGACAGACTGGCCGGCTGGTCGCCTAGCGCCCAACGCCAGCGGGTAGCGCCCACACCCAGCGCTAGCAGGCAGCGGCCGTGCGGGGACCAGTCGGGGCGCCAGGGCCTAGGGGCCGGGACGAGACCGCGCCACAGGGGCCAGGGGGAGGTGAGGAGACCGGGAGTTCGGGACCGGGAGATACTCACTTGGCGGTCGGCGGCTGGCGGCGAAAGGCGACCGACGGTGGACGGCGGCCAACGACGGGTGGCACCGCGGGGCTAGGCGACAAGGCGAGTCGCCGACTCACGGGTGGCGGCACGGGTGTGGGCCGGTCTGCGATTTGCCTCTCTCCTGTTGCCCACTTGACCTAGACTCTGTGCATTGTGCGGACGGTGCGGTACTGCGGTGGGCTAGGCCTTTGCTGATCTGCTCTCGTGGGCCATGACATGGGACAGCGCCAGCCGCCAGTTGTCGAGCCGCTCGCAAGCCTGAGTTGGCTCACGAGCCTCGAGCCAAATTGCCACCCCTAGTAATGGGCCGCTTGGCAAGAAAGCGACATCTTACTCCTCTTTATCACGCACTGATGATTTAAAAGGTTTTTCTAAATTGATGGAATGTGGCTCTAACCGGTACTCTAAATGGCTCTAAAAATAAAGTGTTTCTAAATTGATGGACCTCTATCAAGTCTCTCACTATCAGGTGCTGTCACATGTTTTTGTCATCTACCACTACATTAAAGATCCTACATCGGTTGTAGTCCAGTTCTTCCTAGACCTCTTACCGTCACATCCATTACATTAAGCATTGTTTGCTTATCGTGTTGGATTTGTGGAAAGCCGTGTCGAGACACTATGATAGAGATTAAATCACGATGTGGAATGTGCCAAATGAAGCTGCACAATGTGTCAATGATTTATGAACATGTCAGTTGAAGCAGTGAACACTACCACAAAAAAACTCATTAGTGACGG
>KE370796.1:69049-81159 GCA_000418225.1 Zizania latifolia
TGGCGAGCACGAAAAAGTACATTCCAAAGATAATACAACATCTAATACAAGATTCATGTAGTTTTTTTGTAATGCAAAGTTCCAAAGTTCCACTTGAAAAATGCATATATATTATTAAGTAATCAAAACAATAAAACACGCAAACAAAAATAAAACAAACATCACCACTTAGGCATTTTAATTTTTAAGGCAAAAACTGCTCTATGGGAGAGCGGTATTTGCTAAAAACTGCCTACCAAAATAGTGGTTTTTTTGGCTCTCCTGCCTAGAGGATTCAAAAAACAAAATGGAACTCAAGAAATTTTGCAAAGAGGCCTGTCCCGTCCGGAAAAATTCCTCATTACAAAATTTCTCATGTTCCAGCGGCGTATATCTATCGCATTAATTCATAAACACACACAGTAAAAAGAGAAATTTCCTTCTGAAATTTCACATGATATCTTCTACTCGGTCATATATGTCCCTGACTTTTCGTTTCGACGCCTTCTATACCTATTTCGTTACTTAGACCATTAATTAATAGTTTGTTTATTGTAGAAATGACTATTTTGCTTATGGAAAGGATGTTAAAATTTGCCTTTGGACGGTTCAAAAAACGCTAATTTGTGAAGTGGGATTGGGACGGGCCGAATGTCCAAATATTGTCGATGGATCGACCCAAAACAGCAGGTCTCATATGGGATGCAAACCATCGGCTATGCTAGAATGGTATAGGAAGGCCTGCATTTCTTCCGAGAGATGAGCAGTCGTCCCTGACTCGAAGCGAAGGCGACGATGAGGTCGCTCAGCTCATGGAAGAGATGCCAGAGTACGCCACATACATGGAGAGGCAGAGCTAGGAAGGGAGGTTGCCGGAGTTCACAAGCCGAGCACTTTGTATATGTCATGGCCGTCTGCTGGCTTCCAACATGTATGCCGGATCGGCACAGCGGCGAGAGATACGCAAGGTGATAGTACGCGTGTAAGGCAGGTTTATAAAACCATAATTCTCTTGTTGGGTGTCGGTTTGTGGAAATTAAACTGGACCAATAACGATGGCCACCATAAGTAAATGGATAAGACTAGCCATCGGACATCTGACGGTAGTCCATGGGGAGTTCGTAGACATTATGAAGGAAGGCTGCTCATTTGAATCACTAGATTTTAGTGGTAATAGGATTAAAGGACGGCTACCCCGATCCCTAGTTGCTTGCCAGAACATGGAGATTCTTGATATTGGGAACAATCAAATTAGAGACTCTTTTCTATGTTGGATGAGGAAACTTCGTAAACTTCAAGTTCTTGTACTAAAATCAAACAAGTTGTTTGGACAAATCGTACAATCTCCTATGGATGAGGAAAGCACTTCTACATTTCCAAGTGCAATAATTTTTGATTTATCCTTAAATAACTTCTCTGGCCCATTGCCCAAAGACAAATGGTTTAAGAAGTTGAAGTCAATGCTACTTAGGGACACAAGTACATCACTGGTGATAGATCATGAAGTGCCATATTCAGGACGAACATATAAAGATACCGCTGTAGTCACATACAAAGGTCATGACACCCCATTAGCTCCAATATTAAGGACCCTTGTATTCATTGATTTATCAAATAACGCATTCCAGGCAGTATCCCAGAAGCTATTGGGGAACTTGTATTGTTACATGTGCTCAACATGTCACACAACTCACTAACGGGGCCAATTCCAGCTCAGCTTGGCCATCTAAACCAGATGGAGGCATTGGACCTATCCTGTAATGAGCTTTCTAGAGTGATTCCACAAGAGCTAGCATCGTTGAACTTTCTCGAAGTATTGAACATGTCCTACAACAAGCTAGAGGGAAGAATACCAGAATCAACTCAGTTCTTGACATTCTCCAATAGCTCATTTATGGGAAATGATGGTTTGTGCGGGCCTCCTTTGTCAAAACCATGCAGCAACAAGACATCTCTTGAGGTGACCACTTCTAAGAATAAGAAGAGCTCTGCAGATATTATGCTATTCCTTTTTTTCGGATTGGGATTCAGCCTTGGAATTGCCATTTCAATTGTTGTGACATGGGGAATTCCCATTAGAAAATGGCCTCCGGTAATGCAGAGAGCCCTTTGGATTATGTATTGAAAGAAATTTTATAATTCAAGGTCACTCGTAGACATTTGTAATCAGGGTTATTTCACTGTTGTTGCAAGGCGATATTCAAATCTTGCACCTTATACAGAGTAACATACTATCAATATTACTCTCAAGTCACTAGTATTGATTTGCTGAAATTCCCCAAACCGGTCAAGATTCAGTTTTCAAGCGATTTGGCATTGTTAACTGCTCGGTTAGTCGTGGTAATCACTCGGTTTGCGTCGAAAATCGATCAGTTTTAAAAAACTCAGAAAAATAGAAAAAACTTAGAAAATGTAGAAAAATTTTAAAATATAGGAAAAATCTAGAAAATTTTAGAATTATAAGGAAATTTTGTGATACAATGATAAAAATATTTGGTATAAAATTTATTGTTCTTTTGGTAGAATTAAATGGTAGAGCATTAAAAATATAGTATTGCGATTTTTTGAAAAAAGAAAAAATCTGCCTATTGCAGGTTTTTTGGGTCTGGCCAGTTTTTTTTACCGATCTTGTTTTGCTCATAACTTTGTAAAATCTTAATATTTTTGAAAACAAACTTCATCATAAACCATCATAAATCATCTAGTATTTGTAAGAATTTTTTGATATTTTTAAATTCAAATTTAAATTTTGAATAAAACCGACTAGGAGCGGAAGATCGATTACCGCTCGGTAACCACGGTAATATATTACTATTAGTCATCAGGTTAATACTATCGCTTGGTAACCATGTTAACCACGATGACTAATAGTAATATACAGTGGTGGTAGGTAGTGTGTCCAATTCAGACAGCTCCATATATTTTAACATCAACTTTTTTATTTTATGTTTCATTTATTTCCTTGAGAAGCAATATAATTCTTTTTTATTTTCTATTTCATTGAGAAGCAATCTTATGCCTTTAAACCTCCTCCCATCTGCTGCCGCGAGAGAATTTTGAGCGGCCTGGCCGCTTCTGCGTGCGGCCACGTCGCCCCGACCAGCTACTAATGTTTTTGCAAAAAAGCTCTCTTGATTATCACTAATTGTATAAAGGTCTAGCTTCCTGCATTTGGTAGTTCTGTGGTTTTACGTCTAAGTCTTCGTTTTCCTGAGATTTCCTAAGAAGAAATTCAGAAAATCAGAGCGCACCCTAAAAAAGGAAATGCATGGGATTTTTCGCAAAACTGCCAGGCCACTAGGAGCCAGAGCCCCGTGTGCCCGTGGTCCCCATTCGGCCAACCCGTCCCCTATAGGTGGCCACACGAGCGGGCCGGGCCAGCTGGCTCGTGGCCCGGCTGGGCACGGCCTGTTTAGGGCACGGCACAGTAGGCCCGACTCCTCTAGCGGGCCTGGCCAGGCCGGCCCGCGTGTCTTGCCTTCGGCCCAAGCACGGCCCAGCGGCCTGACATGCCGGGCTGGGCCGGCACGGCCTGTTAGTGGCCCAACATGCCATCCGCCGGCTCGGTCAAAATAAAAAGTCCACATTCCACAATGCATGCGCCGCCAGCGCCGGTCTAGCCACACTGCTGCAGTGGCGCAGTGTACTACTCTGGAAGTCTGGAACGAATGAACTATGCACTGTGCAGAGGGAAAAAAAGACAACAGGGAAAAACAAAAGAAAAATATAGAAAAATATTGGAAAATGTAAAGAAAATGAAGGAAAATGGAAAAATTATGTGAAAAAAGAAAGAAAATTATAGAAAAATTATGGGCAAAATATAAAAAAAATGTGAGCAATAACCTTTATTATTTTTGGTATTACAAGGTGCCTCATTAAAAACTTTGTCATGTAAAAACTCATATTTGAGAAAACCATGACAAAGAAAAAAGAGTACACCGAAAGGTTAAAACTCAAAAAATATGAAATGAGCAAATAACTATTCTAGCTCATCATTATCAAGGTATAAATTGTCAAACTGAGCAGATAAATCTAGGTTCTCTGCTGTATGTTGTGCACGTTCGTCAGCTAGCTCCTAATCTTTGACAGCAAGTAGCATTTCTACCACTTCACTCCGAAGATTTCTTCTCTTTTCCTCGATAATTCTTCCACAAAGACTGAAAGCTGACTCAGACGACACCGTCGAAACTAGCACCGTTAACACATCACGAGCAAGTTTAGAGAGAATTGGATATTGTGTCTTGTGCTCGTTCCACCATCCGAGGATGTTGAGATCTCCCTGGTTGATAGAATCGCTATCCAAGTAAGAGGACAACTCATGGGTGCTCGGAGTACTGAACTACCACCACCGGTGCTGGATGAAGACCCACCACCCCAAATTCTGCCCCACTGTAGTTTCTTTTTACCTGCTACAGGGACGGGTGGCGGTCTTTGCATTCGAACTCCCTGAAACTTTAGTTGGTACTTTGCAAAAACTTCATATAATTTAGTTCTAATTTCAGAATAAAAAGAAGTATAATCTATATTCATAGCTTCTCCTATAAGATTTAAAATATTAATAAGTCCATGTGTTTTACCCCTAGGATCAAGAATAAATGCGAAAGCATACAATATTGGTATATTTCTCCAATACTTAAGATATTTTATTTTCATATAACAAACAGCAGGTCATAGCAAGTTATCATTTTCATATTCTTTTAATAACACTGCAATTTCAAAAATTTTATGTAACATCAAATTAGCTGTTGGATAGTATACTCCTGATAACACAAGAGTTGATTCATGAAATGTTTCTAAAAACAAATTAAATTTTTCGACTACAAACCAAGTATGTTCCGTTAGTAAAGGTTGTCCATCACCAGTTACAATATTTCTTGTTTGCAAAAAAATAGTAAGACAATCTTTGTAAGGTAACACATTTTTCAACATTAAATAAGTGGAATTCCACCGATGTTCTGCGTCTGTTTGGAATTTACGTGGACGTATATCTGATGCTTGACAAAATCTTTTAAAATTAGCTATTCATGTATTCGAAGCATTTAACCAAGTTATTGCTTTGCGAACACAATCAATGTATGAAGATACTCTCTTAAATCCAGTTTTTACTATTAGATTAATAATATGACATACACAACGTTGATGCAAAAGAAATGCTTCAGCATAAGTAGAGAAAACTAGTTATAGAATTTCCGTAGCCTTTGAATTGCGGTTGCATTATCTAATGTTACTGTAAAAATCTTATCGGTAAGTCCAAAATCTTCTGTAACTGCTGCTATTTTTTCAGCAATGTAATCGGCATTGTGTGCCACATCGATTAATTTTAAAGCAATTACTCTTTTTTGTAAACCCTAAGCGTCATCTACAAAATGAGCAACTACGCTTATGTAGTCCTCTTTTGCCTTACCACTCTAAATGTTAAAAGTAATACTGACAGAAAATGTGCATGTATTAAATAATTCTTTCAATGTATTACGACCTAAGTTATAAACTCTAACCAAATCACGAGTAGTTGCTTGTCTACTCACAGACTGAAAATGAGGGTTATGCGCAGTTTTTATATAATTTTCGAATGCAGTTGACTCACCAAAGTTTAATGGTAAATCCTGCTTAGCAATTAATTTAGTTAATGATTCACGGGCTACCTATGGATCGTACTCCCATGTACGTACCGAACCGTCCGGATTTAACAACAGTTGTTGTTGTCGTAGTTGGATACCTTATTTCTTCGCACAAGCCTCGGCATGCCTCTTCAAGTGACCTATTCCACTAGAAGATTTTCTAGACAGTTTAGTTTTACATATTTTACATCTCGCAAATACTACATGTCTTCCGTCGGGGGTAGTCTCTTTGATCTCATCAAAACTTTGCTAGGTGGCAGAGGTTCTCGATCTCTTCGAGCCACCCGTCGATCTAGTAGGAGTGGATCCATCCTGTGTATTAAGTGTTTCCACCGGTGTCGTTCCATCTGGAGTGAACTGTTCCTCCACATTTGGGTACGAACCAAAGTTAGGATCATACTCGCTCATGTAGAACGTCGTCGGAGTGTTAGGATCCATTCTGCAATTGACAAAAAATCATGATTAATTCGTGAAAAAAATTAAACGTGGAACATAAAATAAATATTAAAGATATTTTGTGCCTGTTGAGAGCTTAACTAGTATCTTACTTTGTAGAACAAATATGACACTTCTCAAAGCTTGTTTTGATTTTTGACAAAAAATTGTCAAAATCAAAAGTTGAACTAGAGCACTAGAGTCTAGAGAGCATAAGAGAGCACAAGAGGGCAAGATGAGATATTTGGGGTGAGGCTGAATAAAGGGTGACTACTCTATTTATAAGGAAAAAATTTAAAAATTTTCTAAATTTTTTGGAAATTTTTTAGACACTTCAAAGCTGAATTGGCTATCGTTCAACGGGCGGCGCAATTACCAAGTGCCACAGCAGAAAACAGGATGCCAGGTGCATGCATGCTTTGGCAGGCTTTGTTGCATGACAAGACAACACAAAACACAAGCGCATGCGTGTGTTTTCTCTGTGAAGCATGCATGACAAGACAACACAAGACATAAGTACATACGTGTGTTTTCTCTATGAAGCATACATGATAAGACAACATAAGACACAAGTGTATGCGTGTGTTTTCTCTGTGAAGCATGCATGACAAGACAACACACGACAAATTTTTTCCTTGTAAAACTGAGTGTTGACTGCAATGTGGCCGGCTTGCTTGATGCTGGAGTTTGCAATTTTTTCCTTGTAAAACTATTACTTGTTATGAACTTGTGCACGCAGTTGGACTGGTCAAACTTCAGTTCATTTGCTAGTCCAGTCTGTTAGAAGTGAAAAGTGAAACAGTGATTCCTTTATTGATTAATTTGCACTGAGTGCATGCGGATTACAATTTATACAAGTTGACGGGTTGCATGGAGACGGACGGGATTACAATTTGCTTCTGTAGCGTGGCGCATGGAGCCGTGGAAAGTGCATGCCTGCATGTGCCGTCTGCGCGTCAACGTGTGGTCGGGTCACTCGCGTGGAACACTAGAACTAGAAACCGAGCGGGCGCGCTGACCGATTGCGGGAAACGAGGACTCGAGGAGCTCTGGCCGATTGCGACTGGGCGTGGCGCGGCAGGCGCGCTGGGCGGGAACCGAAAATCGAGCAGGCGCGCTCGGCGGGAAGCCGAGAAACGAAGGACGCTTGGCGAAAAAATGAGCGGGCCTGATGGGCCGTGCCATGTCGGCTGCTACAGGAAGTGGGCCGTGCCGTGCTGGCCCGACGTGCCAGGGTGCCGGCCCAAACACGGCCCAGCTAGACAGGCCGGGCCAGCACAGCCCACGAGCAATCGTGCCGGGCCGTGCCCGAGACGTGAACAGTACATACGTGTTTGGGCCGGCCCATTTTAGCCCGGCCCATTTGGCCATGTATACCGTCCCCCATCCCCCATGCCTAACCCTAGCCGCCCGCGCTCCCTCACCCCCAGCGCTCGGCGCTAGTCTTCCTGCGCTGGCGCTGCCGCTCCGGTTGCCCTACAGCCGCCTCTCCGGTGGTGAGGCCGCAGGCTGCAGATCGGCGCACGCATCCGGTGGCAAAGGCGACGCACGCATCCGGTGGCAAAGGACCCAGCGATGAAGGCAGCGCGCAGACCCAGCGGCTGCGGATTCGGCGGTGGGAGATCCGGCGGTGGGAGATCCGGCAGTGGCAGACCCGACGGCGGGAGATCCGACGCTGGCAGACCCTACGGCGGGAGATCTGGTGGCGACGGTGAGAGGGGCGGTGGCGGCGTCGAGGATTGACAATTTTTTGTTGCATTTTTCTCTCTGGCTAGCCAACTCCGTAGCCATGGCGGAGCACGGGGAGTGCACGTTCCATGATAAGGCGAAGACGGCGGAGTCCGGCGGCGTGGCAGCTCTGCTCCTCATCTACGACGAGAATGGTCAGTGCCGCAACTGCAACCGATGCATATTTACCATCTGCATTTCCTGCATGCGTAGCAAATAAAATATGGCAAGCAAAAATATTCATGCTTGGGGCTCTTCCTGCAGATTTGCAGAAGAAGGTGTGCACCCAGAACGACAGGAAAAGGCTGTGATTTTTAGCTAATTAATCTCGGCGATTAGCCTCCCAGCAGCAGGAGGAGGTATGAATGTATGATTCTTGCATTACTCTCTCTAGACCCTACTCGATTTCTCAAGATTCCCCCAATTTCTCCCTGGGATATCTCTTGCCTCCACCCGTTGCATTCTTCTTGGTTCCTCTGTACTCCCCCTCTCACGACGCTGGCGTAGACTGGTGATCAGATCCATCCGGACTTGGGATTGGTTTCTTGAGGTTGTTGTTGATGAACTTTAGCTTGCTTGGATTGAAATTTAGAGTTTTTATTCTGGTCTTTCTTTTGTTTTGCTCTAATCCAAATCCATATCTTCTCTCTAATTAATCCGCCATGTTTGCTGCAGATTTCTTTGATGCCTGGTGGAGTTGTACCTGCAGTTTGTTTAAAAATCGTAGAAACACGTGTATTAGAGACCATATTGATTTCTAAAACATTATCAGATAAGCGCATGCATTGGCCTGCCTGGAACCTTTTTTGCATTGTTTGATAGGTTTCGCCAAATTCTATCAAAAAAAACTTTAGTCGAGTAATATGCATTGTGTTGCAAATTCTCATTCAGAAATGATTGTGTAAACAAATTTTCAATGTATGGAAAATTCAGAAATGGATAAGCGCATGTGCACTATTATTATAATTTAATAATGAAATCCTGACAGTTTAATATGCAGTGTCCACCATACATAGATAGAATCATGACCTTCAATGATCTGTTTGGCATATTGTGCTGCTTGCATTGGAAAAAGTCACAGGGAGGAGTCTTGCAGAGGTATGGTTTGGTTTACCTGGTCTCTTTCTTGGTTTTGAGTGGCCTCCTCTCCCGTCAACATTGGTTCTCATGTTAGAACAATATATGATGTTTTGATATTGAGTTGAACCTGAATGATTCAGATCATTAGGGAAAGTAGCATCACAAGGTCCACAATCTCATGTATGAATTTATTGACAAAGAAAATGGATGGTTCAATTGGATTAAACATGCGCAAATAATCTTTTTTGGCCCTGATAATGTATCTGTGATAGTAAACCAAGAGGGTTTTTTGGGGGGAAATGGTGGAAAATGGACTTTTACTCATCTCAGGTTCCTTTCTAGCTGGTCATTTTACAGGAAAAAAGTACTCCCCTTTAAAACAGATTACTTTGATGTCCTGTGTGTTATTCGTTTTATTCATGGATTTTTCTAAAGTTGCTGATATTTTGCTGCAACTCTATTTGAGCATGGTGTTGGATAATTTTTTTCCTAGCTGGGGCGCTCAGTAAACATGCTAGATTTTTTCTTCTTGCTTTAGTGTTCTACAAGTGCACATCTACAAGTAGAATGTGGCCAAGAGGAAAGGCATAGCCACATAGATGCTTTGACAAAATTTCAGGTACTGCTATCTGTTTCACTGTTTGTGTTCCCAAATGTGGTTTGGTTTTCCAGTAGATTTATTATGTTCAGGTATGCTAAGAAAATATCTGGACAGCTGATTTATTCTTCTCAGACCTGAGTGTTGCTTCACAGTTAATGATAAAATTTGCATGTTTTGCTTTTGTATTAGCTTCACAGGTATGATGAAGAAAAGGCATTGTTTCCCTATCATTATTCTACATCCGCTCCATTGTTTCCACCATCATTACCTCATGGCTGTCATGTTAATCTGTTATTCGTCATCCCATAGGTTTACAATTGTAATGCACAGAAGGGAGTAACTGAGTTTACTGTACGAAGCTTGAAACGAGAATAACAGAACTGATTGTATATGATAGATTGAATATTCTTATGGTTTTCTAGAGCATGTAGCATATGATTCGTTCAGTTTAATGCTGACATCGTAATATGTATGGGCCACCTCTTTACTATCTTCTTCCATAAACTGAAGAAACAGAAGGTGAATTTTGTGCTGAGGTTAACAACAGAAATGGTGTCTTCAAACACCAGTATATATGTGGTTGATATGTTAGGTCTGTGCTATCTCTTCTGACTTAAGTTTGTGCATTCTTTCGGAACAGATCATGCATATTCTTATGAATGTTAGTTAATGACAGAAAAAATCATGGGAAACAAGTGAGTTACGAATGCTCTACAGGGTCACTCCAGTAGCAGTTATTGGGGGTTCTTTTTTCCCGGCTTAGTGAATGAATTAATGTTATTTTTCTTATTACATTAGTCATTAATTTCTATACATTCAAATTAATATGGCATTCTTATAAGCTCACCGATAGGGCACGCAACGCGTGCCAGTCCGCCTAGTATAATTGAAGCGAGGGATCACAATTAAGTTAGGCAGAGGCCGATGCTTGCACACTGCACCTCCGTATATAAATCTCCTCATTTTTTGTTTTCTACAATAGTACTGTTTATATATGTAACATGTATATCACGAGGGTTCCCCGAGTCGTTTGGGGTGTGGTTACCGCTCGGGCCCGGATGGACGGTTACCGTGGTAATCGAGCAGTAACCGCTCTAAATTGGTTAAAATTCAGATTTCAAATTTCAAATTTGAAATTGTTGACACCGGAATTTGGATCGGCGCACCATCGGCTAGGTGAGCCAGGCAATGAGAGTCAATGGGCCGCCAATGAAGGTTTAACAGGTGGAGACAGGCTGTGCGTGGCGTGGGCCAATGCTTCATGGTTAGTTTTATAGTTAGCGGATAAATAAGTCAGTTAGGATTTTGCGTTATCTATAAATAGCGTGTTTACCTGGCTATAAATACGCAAGTCTGGGGTTATTGTAACAAGTTTACACAACTCAGTCAATTAAACCCTTCAGTGCATCGCTAACTTTAGGTACGTAGCATTAGGACGATTCTTTGTCGGAGTTATGGCTGTATCGGTTAAGTCCGATCTCTAACTTCGATGGGGATAGTCTATTGGCAAACTGATTCATGTGTTCATGGCTTTCTCGGTTGAGTCCGATACTGTGATTAGATGGAGTAGGTTTGCTAGTTATCGGTTTAATGCATTAATTCATATTCTCATAATGTATCTTATAGATTGGATCTCTGTGTTTGTCAATCACAGCAGTTTAACTCATCGAACTAGATTAGATCGTATGTCGATCATCAATGGTACGCTATCTCGGTTGAGTCTGATTCGTGGCGTTGATAGGGTTACATATGGGACGATCTGGTCCGATGCATTAAAACGACGTTCATCAGAGTTTTAGCCGATGAATCACCTATCACTCTATCGATCGGATTTGTTATTTTTATTATGCTCTTAATAACTATCTTTACGCTGCATCGGTTTAATTCGAACTGTAGGGGTTGGTATTGTAGAGTTGTATTGTTGGAGCCGATTGGTAGGGTTTATTGCTCTACATATACTTTTCCTGATGCATCATGATTTTCGCATGTGCTATCGTTGCTGATGTCGATAGACTATTGCCGATAGCGTTACGACATCTCACGTTTATCTCCTTATCAATTACAGGGTCAAATTGATTGGCACGTCTACTAACACCTCTGAATTATTTAGGACCTGCATTGGAGCTAAGCAGACATTCCTATGCCTTCGAGTATAAAGATGTAGGAATACCTATATTTTTTGCATCAACAGAATCATCTGCACAAAAATGGTTACCACTGAGCTAGCTACCACTTGATAAGAGGACCACTGATGAGTACCAAGATGTTTAGAATCGGTAACCGGTCGGTTAGCTACGGTAATTGATCGGTTTGCACAAAAACCATTCATTTTTTCAGAAATACACTAAAATAGAATATATATATGTCGACGGGTGGTCGAGCAGCCCTCCTCGGGGGGTGCCCGTGGAGGTGATTTGTATTGCAGAGAAGTGCTGCACTCAAGACCTCAATGGTTGCCAAGCCCGTGAGAATAGGACCGGCCGGAAGACAGAGAGATTTAGAGTGGTTCGGCCTCCCGATAGGGTAATAAGCCTACGTCCACTGTGAGCTTGGTGGGGTGTTTCAGTAGTCAGGAAGAGAGTTACAATGAGTGGATTACAAGAGCTAGGGCTCCAGAATGTCTGTGTGTTGCCTTGTGGGCGTTTGAATGTGGAAGAAGAAGTAGCAGT
>KE370797.1:51318-69687 GCA_000418225.1 Zizania latifolia
GTGGTCGCCGCCGCCGCAGCCGCCGCGCTGGTGCTGTTTGTATGCGCCGCCGCGTCTGCCACGTCGGCGCCCAAGAATCTCTTGAGCGGCGGGGTCTCGATCGCGGCCGAGGCAGCGGAGACGCGCGGGAGGGCGCGCCCCGACCCCGACGAGTGCGACCTGTTCGACGGGGAATGGGTGTGGGACGACAACTACCCGCTCTACGACTCCAAGGACTGCCCGTTCTTGGACGGCGGCTTCCGGTGCTCGGAGAACGGCCGCCCGGATTCGTCCTACACCAAGTGGAGATGGATGCCGTCGCGCTGTGATCTCCCCAGGTTGGTTCGTTTGTTGGATTAACCTCTCCCCGTCATCTTGCTACTACGCTTCCATTCGATTGTTGGATTGGGTCATCGGGGTGGGGGCCTTGAAGGTTCATATACAAATCTATTACTTTGCACGAGCTTGAGGAAGATAAACAAAGAAATATCTTTAATGAATTCTCTTGCTGCAATACATGCATTCAAAGCAGTGCTTAGATGGTGAAAGAGTATATTTTTGCTACTGATTTGATAATTTATTACTTCATATTTTTTTTCATCCGGACTAATAATTTATTGATACAAATGATCATACGTGTCAGTCTTAAGAGTAGTATCATGATTAAAAAAGACATCTTGAAAGTAACAAATGATCAATTTTCTCAGATTTTTGCATGCGTAATTCCTAACTTCCAATAAATTAAGGAGATGTTGGATCAGAGACTGTGCTGCCTAATATGTTCAGTTGGAATGTTCTACAACTTGACATGGTAAACTCATAAAAGTAAAGAAATTGAGACGGATTAAATAAGCTTGGTTCAATCTAGCACTCAAACATGCTGCGTTGCTGGCAGGATAATGATTAAATCTGCATTCGTAGTTCTGACTTCAATATCTTAGTGGGATGCTAGCTAACTTAGATCAGTGGAACATGACATGATGCTGTCAACGACCTTTGCTTCCCACTCACCCACTGGATTGCAAAGCAATGTTATGTGTACGGTTAGTCCTGTGGAAGATAGTAATCTGTTAGTAATCCTGTGCAAGTAGGAGCAGAAATCCTAGTAGGTTTCTATAGCATTTCCTTTTAGGATTAGAAGGTTTCCTTGTAGAATTAGTTTTGTATACATACTGTAATTCATTTATCTTCTTTATGTTTGTAATCTTCATCAGCATGTAAATTAGAGCTGAAACAGCATTGGCAATAGAGCCAACACAACATCTTGTAGTTTGCAAATCATGTGTTCTTCGTAGTTGTATTGAGATACATGGGTAGGGCTGACAAAATCTCGGGATGGCCTGAGATAATGAAATCTCGCAGAGAGAAATTGAAATTTTGAACAAATTTTGTTTGAATTTGAACTAGTTTGATCAAAATTCATCCAAATCAGAAGTTTGATTGAATCCAAAAATTTTGGCTGGGATAAAAATATCTCGGGGGGTCAAAGATAACAAAATCTAGCTGAGAAAGTTATCCATGGTTTCTATCTTTTGCAAAGGAAAATCATATCTTGATTCTTGCCACCATGCATGTCAGTAGCTTTGACTTGAAGGAAAAATGTTGTGATCTTCATAATTTTCTACTTTTCTACTAGTGGAGCCGACTGGAGAGGGCAGTCACCCTCTCCGCACCGTCCGATCGAGATCCGACGGGTGCCGGAGAGGGGCTTCGTACATGGTGGGACCCACTTCGCAGTAGTTGGAAGAGGCTCCGCACCGTCAGACTCAGATCGACGACTGTAGAGGGCAATCAGCCTCGTAAAGTCACAGGAGCTTGATCCGTGGAGCCTCTAATTGCGAGCCAATTTCCTTTAATTTTAGGACCCTTTGGATTTTAAGATTTTCATAGGAATAGTAGGAGCAATGCCTATCAATCCCTTGGTGACATAATTCATAAGTGAAAAGGATGTTTTTAATCTTGTAACGATACCTCACTGATGCTTGTGGACCGAGCGGCACCATTATAGTATTATACATAATTCACATGTCCACTTTAGCAGTCCTGAACTCCTGACATCATATTCTGATTTGGTCGTAATTTTCTTTGTTTTTTAGATTTGATGCCAGAAATATGTTGGAGAAGCTAAGAAACAGAAGAGTAGTATTTGTTGGTGACTCAATCGGACGGAACCAATGGGAATCTCTACTTTGTATGCTCTCTGCTGCTGTTCCTGACAAGAGCTCCATCTTTGAAGTTAATGGGAACCCCATCACAAAACACATGGGTTTCTTAATTTTCAAGTTCAGAGAGTACAATTGCACTCTCGAATATTACAGGTCTCCTTTTATAGTCCTCCAAGGTCGTGCACCGACTGGAGCCCCTCGGGTTGTTAAATATACAGTTAGGGTAGATGTTATGGATTGGATGTCTGACCAGGGTCACTGGAGGGATGCTGATGTGTTGATCTTTAACACTGGGCACTGGTGGAACTATGAGAAAACAATCAGAAGGTAAGCATAAAATATTTGGACTATATTGATCAAGTAACAGTTTCTACTTCATTTCTGAATTCTGATGACTGATAGATCATGCTTTGCGATTTTTTCATTTGTCAACAAATTTTTGAGATCAGCATAATTTCATGTTTTGTACTACTACACACATGAAACTAGTCTTACTGATGATGTCTTGTATCAGTGGTGCCTATTTCCAAGAAGGACGTAAGGTTAAAATGGAGATGACTGTTGGAGATGCTTACCAAAAATCCGTACAGACATTGTTTCATTGGCTTAACAATAAAGTTAACACAAACAAGACTCAGGTCATCTTCCGTACATATGCTCCTGTGCATTTCAGGTCTGTAAATCACCAACACAAGTTACTAGATAGCAAATGTTTCCTTTATCTATTTCCATGCTCAAGCATTATTGCACAGTCTTGATCGATTGTTTATGTTCTAGGCAATGATATCAGATGCTGTTAACTAACACGCTAAATAAAGTTTCACCAAAATATTTTCACCATATACTGTTTCATGATGCTAACAATGTATGTGCATAGTTCTCATCGAAAAGTCCTACTATTTGGATCATAGATAGCAGGAGAGGATCCACAGTGTTACTTGTGTTGTCACATGATAACAATGTTTTACTGGTTAGCCAAAATATCATTATCTAATTCAGTATTAATGATAATAGACTAGTTTGTCTGGTGACCTCAATGCCACACTAAAAACCGTGATCGCTAGTTGACAAGTTTGTAGTGACACCATTGATCTAAAATTCTAGATCCACCCCTAATAGATAATAAGATCGACAACCACCAATCATCATCACGTTAACGACAAAAGTGCTTCGACAGCAGTACTGTGCAATCTATCAATCATTTACTTGAAAGAAAACAAATAGTGCCTTTTGGAGCTCCAGTGCTATCTATTAGTACATTAACTTCAAGTTGACGATGTTTGTTGTTGGTTCTTCTTTTTTAGACGAAACACCATGTCTTTTAAATGATCTGTCAAACTGTTTCTTTAACTGGAGTAATCCATATTCTCTGCAGAGGTGGTGATTGGAATACTGGAGGAACTTGTCACTTGGAAACTCTTCCAGATCTGACGCCAGTTAAATCCCTGGAGCCGTGGGCTGACAAGCTTAAACCCCTAATAGGGAGCAACATCACGCCTAAGCTTCTTGGGTTGGATATACTGAATGTGACGCATATGACAGCCCAGCGAAAAGACGGGCACCTCTCATTGTACCTAACTCCTTCAGGTTCTACCCCTCTCCACAGGCAGGATTGCAGCCACTGGTGCTTGCCTGGAGTTCCTGATACGTGGAATGAGCTCCTCTATGCCCTGTTTATGAGAAGACAGATGATGAGGGATCGAAATGTTTCCACTGTTGGCGCCAAAACACTGAACACTAGCTGATAAAAGCCAAATGGCTACTACTCTCAACACCCCTGTCCTACTGAAGCAAAGCTTCATAGTCTTGGGCGATGATGCTGTTGATCCATCTACTTCTCAATCAGGTAGCCGAGTGGGTGACTCATTTTTGGAACATTAGAGCTGGTTGGCGACAAGCTGCACCACTCAGCTGTGATTTTTAACTGTTGAGGTTAGTGAATAGCTGACCAAAGGTAACAATAGCGTACCCTGTATTGTGAATGTGACTTGTATGTTTCATACAGAATTAATTGTGTACATATATAGCTGCTGCGAAATGATAAACCCATGATAAATGTATGTAATGCGTGAAATTGTTTACTGAACTCATATGGTTCTCACTTCTCAGCACATGTTAATTGTTATTTTTCAATCATGTATTTATAGGAATTATTAAAATATGTACATTAAAGAATTTTTCACGTCAAGTATATCTATGTCATTTTTATGTGTTAAATCTTAACATCCGATTTGTGATTTAACAGTACCGCACAAGAGAGGTCACCTTTCGTGTTTCATTGTCCAAGGGCCTTTTATATAGACGATGAATGATAAATGGAATTGAGCTTATGATTATCTAATGGAACAAACGAATGAATTAACTACTCCATCTGGTTAGGAATACACGACGTTTGACTTTTTTTCCATAGTATTCGATGTGCAATTTTGGTCATAATTTTACATTATACTTCCTCTATCCAAAAATCTCCTAAATCTCATACATATTACTTTTTTCATCGAGACAAAAAAATAAGTTAGCCGTTAAACGAAACAGTATTACTGTTCATTCAAGACTTGCATGGCCAGCTGGTTGAATTCTGCATGCAAGACTAATTAAGATATGGTTGAGGCTACATACAAAACTAATTAAGGTACGACTGCTCAAGTTATATGACGTCAATTTAATATAGCTACTAAACGAAACGGTATTATTGTTCATTCAAGACTTACATACATGTAAACTATAAATACATATAACTTTTCTAGAAAAAAAATAGAAAATGTAATACATAGGAGATTTTATTATTGAGGGAGTATTAAGTTTGTAAAATTTACAAAAAAATATGAAATGGCGAAAGAAAATTTGAAGACAAATCTACTCATGTCATGTTTATGCTTTTCAACTAGACTGGACTAGGAGCGCGACGCCGCACGCCGCACTGTGCGATCTGCCCTGACGGCTGGACCCTGTCGTCGTCGTCTCCTCGACCCATCCGTCTCCCGACTCGGGAGCCCCGAGTCCAAACCAGCTACCACACAGTCCGCAGCGATGGCAGCGCTGGAGGAAGATCCGCCGCCGGTAGCCGCCGCCGCCGCCCCCGATTCTGCCTCTGGTGAGTCTTCGCTCTCTCTCTCTCTCTCTCTCGCAGTCCTTCTCCCCTCGCCGTCCCTGCCCGTGGCTCTGAGCCTTCAATTCAGTCGGAGCAGTTCTGCAGTTCGTTTTGAATTTCCGGTGCAGAATCTCAGATTCGCAGCACGCTTCTGGCTGGGATCCATAAATTAGGCATCTTGGCTATATGTATCGTTTGAATTTGAACTAGATTCGGCCTCCCAAGGACACAGAATTATCGAATCATTTTGCGGTTTGCACATTGCCAGATGAACTCCAAAGGCTCGAATCGAATGATATGTAGTTCGCACACATGTAGAAAATTGCAAGTAATAACATCTGTGTTGGGTTAGTCCCACATCGGATTTTTTACTCCGGATGCAGTTCATATTACGGAAAAAATTGATCATTTGTCACTCTCAAAAAAACAACTCCCTTTTTTTGATGTCACTCACAATGACATGTATGAGCATTTAGATTAATGAATGTGAGCCAGAATGGTAAATATATGAAGCCACTTCTTGAGAGTGACAAATTATCAAATCTCACTCATATTACTTCCAATCTACTTCGTAAAAGGAAAATGGCCTCACTATAGAACAGTAAATTGGTATTCAAGAAGAGCAGTAATTTCTAAAATCCTCGCCGGTGTTTCCCCTTTATCTGAAACCTTGTTTTGGTTTTTTAGGAACAAGTGATAATGAGATAACAGTGGAAGAAAGTTCTTTTGTGCATACTGAGCCTCCTCAAGATGGCACTGCTCCACCTGTGGTTACCTCTGATATGGAAGTCCTTCACGATGGAGTCAAAAAACAAGTCATCAAGGAAGGCCATGGCAAGAAACCTTCAAAGTTTGCCACATGCTTTGGTAAGTATGACTATGACATGAGTAGTTCATTCATTCCATTTGCTCAGGATGGTAATTCCTAGGATGAGGTTAATATATTTTACCTGACTTTGCAAATTAATGTTTGTTTCCAATCTTGGTCTTACAGTTCATTATAGAGCATGGGTTCAAGGTTCTTTGCACAAATTCGAGGATACTCGGCAAGAACAGCATCCAATTGAACTAGTACTTGGAAAAGGTGATACTAAAGTTAATTCCTTTATTTTATCCTTAGTTTCTTCTCTGTGACATTCATGCCATCCGTAAATTTTATATACTCAAAGAGATTACTTTGCATTACATTCTGATGTCTAGTTCCATAACAGTGATTAGAATGAGGGTTTCAACAATCACTTGTCCCACCAATAGCCTTCACACTTGCCCCACCATTCTGTTCTAGTATGTGCAAAGACTAAAGACTATAGAGCGTCATTTCCAATATTAGTACTTTTACCCCTTTTCTTTTGCATGCTTCAGTTAATCTACAGGACAAGGTAACTAAATAAGTAACCAACAAGTATTGTACAGACACCATTGAGCATCAAGAATATGGTAGGGGAGGGTTATCAATGACACTTGCTTAGATAAAAATTTGAAGCTTTTTTATTCTTATCGACAGAGAAAAAGCAAATGACTGGTTTAGGCATTGGTGTCAGTAACATGAGAAGTGGGGAGCGTGCATTGTTGCATGTGAGCTGGGAGCTTGGCTATGGGAAAGAAGGAAGCTTTTCATTCCCAAATGTCCCTCCAATGGCAGACCTTGTATATGAAGTTGAACTTATTGGGTTTGATGACGTCAAAGAGGTAAGCTAAATGTCCATCTGCCACCTCCACCGAACATAATGCTTTTATTCTCATTGTTTCTGATATTAGGTTGAGATCATTGTTACTTCTTCTTCAAAGCCTTTTAATCCCTAATAAGTTGGGGTAGGCTAGAGTTGAAACCTAAACTTGGGTTTCATCTCTATTTGAGTGGCTAGGTTTTCGATTGGCTCATCAAGTCTATCAACCTTTTAAGGGAAAGAGGCTCTCTTTTCTCCTTTACTAAAGCTTGGGACCTGCTATGTTGAGACAACATAGGCAGAGTTAGATCATTGTTACTTGGTTTCAATTTTTTATCTTTGTCAAGTTGATACCCAATGTTCCAAGGAAGTTTATATATTGTATAAAACTACAGGGAAAAGCCCGAAGTGACATGACAGTAGAAGAAAGGATTGAAGCAGCAGACAGGAGGAAGATTGAGGGAAATGAATATTTCAAAGAAAAGAAGTTTGAGGAGGCTAAGCAGCAATACGAAATGGTCAGTTGTCTACTCCTGTCATTCTTGGGCTAATGTAGATGTTTCAATCATAATCCTCTAGCTGTTCCTCATTACAGGCAATTGCATACATGGGGGATGATTTCATGTTTCAACTGTTTGGGAAGTACAGAGACATGGCCTTGGCTGTGAAAAACCCCTGCCATCTCAACACGGCTGCATGCCTGATCAAACTGAAGAGATTCGATGAAGCTATCGCGCAGTGTACAACTGTATGTTAACATCACAAAAAGTTCGCTCTCTTGCATTCATGCTTTACAATACATGTGTCACATCACTTTGACTTGTGTATAGCTTCAGACAAATTTGAATCTGATTTTCCATTCAGACAGTAAAACTTATAAATTATGTAAAACAGGACGATATGGCCAAAAGGGGAAGAAACAAGTCTCCGATTCTGCATGAAAGACACTGCTGATCTTAATGCACTAGCCTTTTTTTTTCCAACTCATTTGTGTAAAACACCAAGGATTTCGGTTTCGTGGTGAACCACTTGTCTCATAACTGATCATTTGAATAATCCATTGTTCCTATCACAAATTTTCCGCCCTTCTTCAGAAAAGAACGAAACAATTACTGACCATGGTCCCTTGCACAATCCTATTCTTCAGGTGTTGTCAGAGGATGAAAACAACGTGAAGGCGTTGTTCAGACGAGGAAAAGCTAGAGCTGAACTTGGTCAAACAGAATCAGCAAGGGAGGACTTCCTGAAAGCCAAGAAGTATGCTCCAGAAGACAAGGAGATCCAGCGAGAGCTTCGGCTGCTCGCGGAACAGGATAGAGCTCTGTACCAGAAACAAAAGGAGCTATACAAAGGTCTGTTCGGGCCAAGGCCTGAACCCAAACCGAAGGCGTCGAATTTCCTCACTCTCTTCTGGCGGTGGCTCGTGTCCTTAATCAGCTATCTCGTTAAACTGTTCAAACGCAAGAATGAGTAGGGATAAGGCAGGTTTTACTGGAAAGGTATGGCAATATTGGTGCTTTACATTGCCTGATCAAGTTGGCCATCTTGTACTTGGAAATTCGAGTTGAGCTAAACGCGATCGATGTCAAATAGTATTATTTTTAGATTATCTTGACATTTTCGTGCGTCGTGAGCATTGGTTCGTATAGACCTTTTGAGTTTTGCCTGTGACAGCACTGTTTTTGAACAATATATATGCACTGATGCTATAGTATGTCCTGAACTCCTGAAGGCGTTGAGCCCTTGATTTTGCATTGATGTTTTAGGGTTTGGCTGGCATAGATCCAGCTTTGAGATCGGATTCGGAGTTTATAAAATAAAATAGTTTAAACTCTTATTTTTAGCCTAAAAAACCTTGATCTGAACGTGAAGGGAATAATTATGGTGGCGTGTAACCGTGAGTGATGTGATCGTTAACCATGGACTGTCACTGGTAAAGTACCGATTTCATTATTACATTGTGCCCATCTAAGTGATACCATAAAGTAAATTCTGCGTAAATTTCCATAAATATATCGTGTGCTTGTTCCAAATTGTAAAGGCAAATCCTATGATGCACCATAGGAAAAACTGCTCATTTGAAAGCTTAGGGTATACATAGCCAGGAAGCAACGTTTTTGGCCTAGTCAAAATCTGGCGAACCATGCCATGGCATCATCAGCAGCAACGCAGGCAGGTTGTCTAATCATCCAGCTCAATGATCTTCACAACAGAGGAATCTCCCATTTTCTGGCAGACAACCACGCGATCATGCGACTTTATCACACCAGAAGCTTTACCATGGTCAAGAGCAACCTTTAAAACTGTCTCATTTGTAGCGCCAGTTGATTCAGCCTGCAGGACAAGGTGAAAGAAGGTCAATACAAAGTCAGCATCCGACACAAGTAACATCCATTATTGGCTCTCAATAGTTGGCTGCTGGCTTATTGCAGCTTAGGTGGACTCAACAAACCAGCCTATCCATAAAGTTCAAAAATAAGTTTTAGTTAACCAAGAAATTGTTAGGAACTGAACTGCATTACTGCTATTGCACCAAACATGTCATAGATAACTTGTTAATAACTGTGGCTCATGACAAAGCAAGAACACTAGCATGTTATATTTCATGTTTTATCTAATAAGCTTTGATATATAGTATTACAAATCTGCAAGAGTTCATTCCTCCCTTATGATAAGGGTCACAACTTTTGCATTGCAAGATAACAAAAATCCACGATCCACCCCATATGTTTTGCACAAATATTTTTGCAATTTCTGTAGCCAACAAAAGAGAAAAACAACTTACTGGATGCCTTGGATCAGCAAGCATTGGAAAGAGGCCTCTAACTATGAGTGACTGTCTTGCCTGCACCAAAAGGATACAAGAAATGTGAGCTACAGCAGTTAGGCATTAACAAGATAAGACAGCTAACAAAAACAGGTCATAAACATAGAAGGAGAAGGCTGATCACATACTTCAAAAGCGCCGGTGAAACTCCACCTCAGTTGGTTTGTTTTTAGACGAGGAATGACAACTGATAGAACAGGCATGGTGGGTCTATACTTGGCGATCAGTCTGCAGATAGTACAGATACCAGATGAAATATGGTACTAATTTCCATTAAACTAAAACTTATCCGCTTATATTCGTGTCGTTCTACCTTGCAGCACGTCCAGATGATGTGAAGCAAATGATGACAGAAGCCTTAACTTTAATAGCAGCTCGCACCTAGAAAATAGGTATGAAACTGTTTCAGACTAACAAATTTATTGTTTCATTAAGACATGATATTAAATTAATGGAATACTGAAAAATAGTTTCAATGTGAGCAGTAAACATTAAACAAAGTTTCAAACGTGAAAAGAAACAAAGAACATACCGCAGAGGAAGCAATAGACTCCAAGTGGGTCATGGGTTCCCCCACATATTTCACAGTTCTCTTGAAGTACAAATCTTGGTTGAAGACCTTCTCAGCCTGTGAAACAATGAATGAACATGTATCACCAAATCAATGATGCTAAACTAATACATATGGAAGAAATGGGCAGGTGTGTTTTCTCATTATACTTGCTGAAAATTGTAAACATATAAGTAGAAAGAAAAATCACCTCAGAGCAAATTTTACCCACTATTGAAATAGTCTCAACTGGGTATAAACCACGCAGAGTCTCAGCACCAAGGAGAATGGCATCACTCCCTGAACAATAGCAGATTAGCAGTTAAGGTTTAGGTTATTTTAGAAGGCAATTAACATCAAAAACAGCTCAAAAACCTCACCGTCGAGTACTGCATTTGCCACATCAGTAGCCTCTGCACGAGTAGGCCTGAGGTTGTCAGTCATGCTGTCCACCACACGAGTAACAACGGCAGGCTTTCCAGCCATGTTACACTTGTGCAGAGCAGACTTTTGGAATAAAAACACCTACAGAGCATAGGCATGCAAAGATCAAAGAACAAAACAAATAAAATATAACTAAATCAAAGACAATTATCATTTCTTAAATTGAAACACAGAATCTTGCTAAAGTAATTAAGACTCCAAAACTAAAACCATAGCAGACGTCTCAATTAAGCAAATGCCTTCTGACTAGGGATGCAAGTGGGTTCACCACGAGTACCCATCAACCCACCCACTCTAGTTCATTTAATTTACAATATTATACACGATATGAACTAGCAAATGAGACTATGAGAGAAGTGCCCTTTTGGTTGGATCGGTAGGTCAACGCCCTGAGAGAGCAAACTTTCATCCCTACATCTGAACTGCTAAATACTAACCATTTCAGGTGGAAGATCAACTCCCAGGTTTCCTCTTGACAGAATGATACCATCTGCTTCCTGAAGGATCTCGTCGAAATGATTCAAACCCTGCAAATAAATAAGGAGTTGATAGTTGGTAGAACAAATCAAAGTTGGTTCAGAAATGTTAAAATCATATGTTGTAAATACCTCCACATTCTCAATCTTGGCAAAAATCTGAGTTTGGCTAAGGTCGCCTAACTTTGAGAGGAACTCACGTGCCTGTATCGTGACAAAAGAGGCCAACATTATTTAGATGCTTATTTACAATGCAATTAAAACTTAGAGAAGATTATATATTTAAAATTTTAAATATATCAATGCAATGCTTTTCAATGAAATGGCAACTACGGAGGAAAGAAAGATAATAATTTCAAGCATATGACGCAAACAACACGTTTGAGAAAATTGTATTGCATTTATATTGTAATTAGTTGCTAACCTGTCGCACATCTTCCGCGTGCCTTGTATAAGACAGAGAGAGAAAGTCAATCTTGTTTGGGGCACCCCATTTTTTGATAACCTGAAAGCAGTGTATGCTCATAAGCCTCAATACTTCAGATGGGTTTGAGCAAGGGGCTCTGATTCAACAAAAAATATAGAGTTTTAACTTGAAATTTCCATAATGTAACAAAGCTAAGATCTAAAAGACAAGAAAGACATTAAAGCAACGAATACAGTAGGAGATAGTGAGATACACAACATTATTCTAGGAGGAGTTCCTTACTTCCTTGTCCTCATCAGACAGTGTAGGTAAGTCAATATGAATCTGAGAGCAGTGCAATGTGAACAAGGACCCAGTCAAGGTTGCTGAGTTTTTTATCACACAAACCACATCATCTCCTTTAAATTCAGAAACCTATATCAAGAAGATAAGAGTTTTGGTATAAGAAAATGTAGGCAGAAACAAAATCATACGAACAAGGGCATAACATACCGAACGAGTTTTACCTCTAACCAAACTGAAGTAGTCTCACTGCCTGTGAACAAGTATTGACCAACAAATATTGTGGCACCTGGTTTCACAGTCTGAAAAGAACAAATTCAGTTTTTTGACATAGAGCATATGCTGGAAATTGCACTGACGCAACAATAACATGGAAAAACCTGGAAAAAGTAACATGGAAAAATGCTATAGAAGATAGAATTAGCAAGGACCAATCTTCTTGCAGCGGTTAGTACGAAAGAAAATACAGCATATCGAATTCACATAAATAACAACCAAAGGTGTTACCTTGGCAAGTCCAGAGAAGTTGATGGGCAGCAATTCAGAGGAAGCATCCTGCCCCTGGTTAGGGGTGAGAACAACAGTATCGTTCTCCTCAAGGGAGATTGGGGCTTCACTCTTGTTCACAACCTGCAACTCTGGGCCGACGGTGTCAAGCATGACCTGCCCAAGGAGGACGCAAATGTGAGCTCACCTCAAAAGGAATTCTACATATGTAGCATCAGATTCATTCGTGGGAGGTGGTTTGCCCAACCCAAGCTAACCATTGTCAATACTGACTACTCAGTATGCAGCAAGCCAGCAAGACTAAGAGATCATGCATGGACTACAGTATGACAGATGGACAGGGAGAAGGACTTACGGCACAGAGCTTCTTTGTGGACTTGATGGCGAGCTTGAGGTTCTGGAGGGTCTCCTGGTGGTACTCGGCGTCCCCCCACGAGAAATCGAACCGGGCCACTGCAATTGCAGCAGAGGAAGGAGCAATCAGCTTAGATCAGAACAGCTCATCAAGGTCTACAGGTAGGCGGGAAATCGCGACGCCAATCCGTTACCAGACATGCCGGCCTTGAGGCAGGAGGAGATGGTGTCGACGGAGCGCGACTTGGGCCCCAGCGTCCCCACGATCTTGGTCATCGCCGGGAAAAAGCTCTGCTTTTTTTCCCCGTGGATTAGGGTTCATCGATCCGAAATTCCGAAACCAACAAATCTGAAGAAACAAACGCAGGCAACTTACGGGCTTGGATGGCTCGAGGATGGATGCCATCCTGATGGGCTCCTCCAGAAGCAGATTGGTCGAATGCATCTTGCCTTAGTTCTCCTTCGCTCCTCGGATCAGATCGGGAAGAAGGCGAGCGGGTGGCGGCGGCGGTGCGGTCTTCTTCTTCTCCAAGGAATCAACGGGGAATGGCCTTCTCTTTAAATCCCCACCTCTCTCGCAGCAACGAAATCAAATCAAGGCGACCGCTTTTACGTGGCGCCCCGCCCCAGGAAATCTCGGAAAAACAAGCTGCGAATCCGCGGGTTTGGACCTAAACCACCGCTGCTGGTTTCTTCTCAACCGTTCGATGATGCGACGCGACAAGGCGGACTGTGGTGTGGGCCCAGCTGCCCAAGCCTAAGGGCCGGTTACAGGAGGGCAGTCTCATTCTTGCACGACTTGTCTTGCCGTATTAGCGAGATATTATTTTTAAAAATCATAATTTTAATCATAATTTTTTTTATATAGACTCATGGTGAATTTTTTATAACTTTTTTTTATTTCTCTCTTCACCCTCCAATCAATTCTTTTCATTTCTGTTTTAGATGCTATTATAATATGGTGTCTTAGTTTAGACATGATTTCTTTATTTTTTATTATTTCTCTTTATTAATTTACTTGTCACATCAATTTTTTTCTATATGATAGTCTATTAAATGTCTAAGACACTGTTAAAAGAGTTGGAACTGTTCTGATACGTCTCTTTGGTATCTAAATTTGAGTCCAAAATATTTCCTTCGTTTCATAATATTAAATAGTACAACGAGCAAGTATATTTTTATCTAGCATCAATTGATATACCAACTAACCCTAGTTTTCGTCGTGTTCTTTCCACATGAATTTGAAATGTCGATGCTTCTAGTGCCTTTGTTAACGTAAACAGTCATCTAGTAATGCCAGTGGCTGGCGGTGAGAACCCGAGAAGGAACGTAGCGGATTGTTTGCAGCGGTAGTTTTTCTCTAGACACGTGAAAAGTCTCGCATGAGAATATAGGGAGTGGCATACACTCTCCGGAAGTGAGGAGCGAGGATATTAATTTTAGGGGTCTTTTTTGAGATCCTATTACTTTTTAGTTGTAATTCTAAAACTTTTTAGTTGTAATTCTAGAAGTCAGGAAAAGGAGTTCTTTCGATCTTATTTTAGAGATGCTCTTACAATGCTCACATTGAAAATTTTAAATTTTAAATTATTTATAGATTAAAAATACTAATATTAAATGTGTGAAAATAGTGTTAGTGGATTGTTATTAAAAAATTCTATTTAAAATATTTTCTATAAATATGTAAATAGAAATAGAAGTATAGAGATTTGTGTATTAAAATTATGTCAAGGGTAAAATGTCATTTATGTAAGAACAGAGGTAGTACTAGGTGACAGATAATTTAACTTTTAGATCAAATAGTTTCAATGAACTTATTTAATTTAAAAGTTGGTAAAAGGCTTTACTTTATTATATAATTTGTAGACAGAAATATTTTTTTATAAATTACATCTTTTATAGCCTAAAACGCATGAAATATCATAATTCAAAATGATGGTCTACAAGTTATAGCCTAAAATGCATAAAATATCATAATTCAAAATGATGGTCTACAAGTTAGACATCTGTTAAAAAAACTTTATTTTAAATAATTATTAGATTAATTAGTACTGTTAAAAAATAACTTGGATGAGCGTCTGTGTCATTAGGGCATGTACAACGATGTATTTGACATCGTCTGTAGCTTGGATATTTTACAAACAAGACCTCAGCTGGCTGCAGTGAATGAGGAAAGAGAATGAGCTCGTCGCTTCATCAGTCGACGACGACGAGTGCTCCCATGCAAAAACAATTTCTTAGCACGCGTTGTAGACAACTCCCATGTGAAGATTGCATGGATCGAGTTGCAAGTATTAAATAATTTATAGACAATTAAATAGATACTTCTGTCTGTGGATTGTACTTGTTGTCTATTTAGATATATGTGTTGTAAATTTTAAGAATTTATAGACAACAGTTGTCTGTGAGTTATACATGTCCTTATGTATGTTCAACACAAATTAGATATGTGTCTCATTAATAACATTAACTTTAAATATAATATAAATTGATTGGGTAGTTAATCGGAACCTATTGATTTTGTATGTATTAACTAAATAAACACAATAAATCAATATTTATGAGATAAACCTTGAACAATAAAAAATATCTGCACGATGAGTGAGGGAGCAGCTGTTTTAGACCGGGGAAAAGATCAACCCGAAACCGTGGACCCGGAAAGCTGGGGGCCATCCGGCCATGGCCCATGGCGTCTTCGCGTGTACCGATGTGTCGGCATCTGCATCTGCTACTTTGTCCACATGTGCACATCAATCAAGCCGACGTCTCTTCTTCCTCTGCAGGCTGCAGCTTCGTTTACGGCTTCCATCTAAAAATGGTTTACCAACGGGAGTGACGCTTACGTAGAGCTAACAATGTCAACGTGGTCGTTGGTTTGGATTCTTCCAGGACCAGAACTTTTCCTGCAAGATATTTCTGCTTTTGAACAAATGTGTTTGCCTTGGCACTGGCAGTTGACATTTTGGCAAGGTTCTTATTCTAAAACAGGAATGCTCCCCAATTTCGCCACCTAGTAGTCGTATTTGATTAATTCAGTCAACCATTTGTGCGCTCCACCTTTCGTTCAGAGAGCGTCTAACAACTCATTGAGTGACACAAATTGATAGTTTTCAAAAAAGAAATGGAGTTAGCTTCTGGCGAGTGCATGTGGTCGTTCTAAGAAAAATTATTAGCTCCTAATTTCTCTTTATTACACGCAATCAGCTTGTCGAGCTAAAAAGAATGTACATTAAGGTTCTTTTTCGAAAAATTTATAACAACTACAACTACTCACACAACCTCCAACTCATTAACTATAAAATCCATAAACAAAAATACAAAACCAAAAACACCAGCGTATCTATATTTTTACCAAGCACACGTGAACACGAGCTCATCAAACAACCATTATTCCACGTATGTTTATTGGCCAGCCGCGGCCAATGGTAGCGATCTAAAATCCGAGTGGGCCTATATGGGCCTCACTTTCTGTCCGAGTATCAGGTTCAAGCGGCCGATTTAGTGGTGGGCCATTGCAACATTCTTTCTCGTGTTCATGGGCTCGAATTTTGGGTTAGCAAAATTATTTTGGCACAGACGAACAGCATACAGATCCGGGCAAATATTTGTTCAGACGAGAAAGTAAAATACATTCTGCGATTAGGATATTATAAGGGAAAAATCAATCGTTCATACTTCAGTTTATCCAAACTAGTGCTAACATCAAATGGGCAACAATTTTTTTAACACGAAATTGAGGAGAGCAGTCTCTCTCAGGCAAAGCAATGCAGAATGGAGCACAACTTCAGTTCGACTTTCATCCAGTGTACCAACATAACATACAATGTTGCAGCAGGATTTTCAAAGATGGTCGTTATTGTTTAGACAGTTGTGATTACTTCCAGGAGGGAAAATTACAAAATAAGCTTCATTCTGTCCATCCCATCCTGCTTTCCAGAATACATTATCTAATATCCTGCACCAAGGAAAACAATGATGCATATCAGTATCTGAAAGAACATAGCCATAGACCAAAGAAAAGGCAGGAAAAGTATATTGGGCAGTTAAGATATCAAAAGAAGAAATTGTCATCAGCAAACACCTAGTCGTACTAAACCAAGTAACTACTAACTGCAGGAAATATACATTACTTTTTGGACATTCATCTAACTCCGCACAGTTAAATTTAAAATCCGAAAGGTTAATCATAGCATCGTGCCCTCTGCCATTCAAGCTGTATTAGAAAACTTTATGCTAGAAGTATGCCAGCGATCAGGAAGTTTACTTAACTCAAATTACAAAAATATGCTGATAACCACAACAATTTAAGGAGCATTCCCAATAGCTGGAAGTACATAAAAAATACACATGAGCGTGCCAACAGTGTGTATCTAATCAATACTCAGTGGGTTGTCTTATATTGGCATATCTTGCAACAAAATACAGTTTATACTTTGGCTTGGCTCACAATTCTTGGGGATATCTAAACACAGGGAACCAGTGCCTTTAAGAGTTTAAATGATTCGAGTGTGATCAGGTTTGTTTTAAAGCAAACATCTGCTACATTCTTGAGACTTCCTATTGTAGAATCATACTACAGAGCATGCCTTTTTCTGTTTGCCACGCCATGGGTAGTGTTATAAAAAATATAATGTTTTTGAAGTTCTATCTTCTGAAGAAAGTTTCTCTAACCATGGATCTCTAGTTCTAGAGTATACAGAATTTCAAGTTACCGTATATCTAGATGGAACTAGTGGAACTGACGGTAATATTATGTAGGGCTTTCATTAACTCAAAGTACTTTATGTCTTCAATTTGACGAGCATGCTTCATGTAATACATATACAATACATGGTCATTACACATGGTTGGGAAGGGGGAATATTGTAGCCTCAGGTCAGTTTTGGTTCTTCCATAAACTAACCACAATTGTTACTTACACCTTGCACGCAAAAAAGAAAAGGCTGACATTTTATAAGTTAAAAAAAAACATCTGTCAGTTACAATCAAACATTATAATCAGCAAACAGTCTAACTAAAATCTGTATTACTAACGCCATGTTAACCAAGAAAGCACCACATTTTACTATTTTAGAATGATTTATGATTTTTCAAAACGTATATAAATAGTTACCAGAATGGTAAAAAATCAACAGACCTTAGAGAGGTGTGATATGCGTGATGGCATCAAGAATTTTTTGTTCCAGTTTATCCTCAGCAACCCACAAAGAGCTCTTCTTGCGCAAGAGATCCTTGTGCTGCGCCTTCTTCTGCGCTTTAAGCTTCTCCTTCTCCCTCCAGCTCTCCAGCTTCTCAGCTCTTTCTTTCATCTGTACATCATCTCATCTCAGTCATAACTCATAAACATATTTTTCTGATCCTTTTGCACACAATAACTGAAACAAAGTAATTTGGTCAAGTCATTTCTACAAACAAATAATGCATCAGTTTGATCATCAAAGATACACATACGGGAAGCTAGGGATCGTAAGACTTTCGCTCCGGCAATTCAACAAGCAAGTCATATGCAAGGGTGGACCATGCGAAGAGGGGGATGAGCGGGATGAGGAAGGATACTAACAAGGGCCAGTCGGAAGTCATGTTCAAAGGCACGCCGCTCG
>KE370797.1:86726-97452 GCA_000418225.1 Zizania latifolia
AAGGGAAGATATAATCCTTAACCTAAGTATTACTATTGGCCATTCGACAAGGACTCCTTTGGGGCTGCCATTGCTTTGGCCAACTCTCCACCAGACTTTTTTCCTTTAGTGATACACTAGCTTGGCCCTAACATCTCTCCCATCCTTCAAATATAGCTCCTCCTCGAGCTGGAAGGTAGGATATCACTGTTTGAAGTCATCTTCATCTTCCCAAGTGGCATTCTCCGGAGAAGTGCCCTCCCACTGAATGAGTAGTTGACGAATATCACGAGCAAGCCAACCGCGCAGTGCTGCAACTGGAACAAAAATGGCCCTACGTTGTCCAAGGAGGGCAACGCAGATGGGCTATCGAGCGGACTACCGTGGAACGGCTTTAAAACACCAATGTGAAAGACATCATGGATACGGAACCCTGGGGCAGTTCTAACCAATAAGCAACATCTCCAATCCTTTCAACCACGTGATATGGCCCGTAGAAACGAGGAGCAAGTTCGTTGTTGCGAAATCCTAGAAGCGATGTGGCTTGACGATGGGGCAAGCAGACCGAAACCCGCCTACACCAAAAGCCAAGTCACGGTGCTTGTGATCATGCAACAACTGTTCCACAACCGTCTTTCAAACTGAGCCACCATCAAAGGAACACAACAAAGGTGGCGACTGTTTGTAAAGCACCTGGAATGGTGTAGAACGGATTAAAGACTGGAATGTTGTGTTTAGGGGTGGAAACCGACCTGACCCAACCAGGTCAGGTCAAAATTTTGACCAGCGGGTCTGTCGGGTCGAGCCCCTAATAAAACCAGGGGTGGGTGTGGGTCCAATATTTATATCTTCGGGTCCCTGGCCCAACATGGCCCATTAAAAAGTTCACTTAAAAATAAAAACCATAGCTGTCCACTCCACATTCCACCAGCGCCGCCAATCTCCTGTGTGCTCAGTGTCCACAACGCCGCCTCCTCCTGTGGCCTCCTCTTGCCACCCTCAGCTAGTCTACAAGAATAAATTCTGAGGTAATAAATGTTAGCGACGGAAGGATTGTTGGCACCGGTTGAGTTGTTGGCTCCGTTTCCATTGCTTGCTCCCGTTGCAGAATTCTGGTTGTTACACGTCATCTTGAACCGAAGGAGGAAACGACCAAACAGAAATAGAGAAGACTTAGACAAGTTTTAAAATAAGCTAGCTTCTTTATTAATCTGTGGTGAAGTTGGTTCTTTAACTAAGCTCTTATTGACAAAATGCTTATATCACAAGCCGATATAAAGCATACCTACACACTCAACAAAAGAAACACTTAAACAAAACATGAAACGGTGGAAGCTAGTGTAGACTAAAGATCTCCAAAGCAACTACTCCTAGCGGCCGCCTTGGACAACACCGATATGTTTTTTTTGTTGAGTGTGTGGGCATGCTTTAAATCGGCTTGTGATATAAGCATGTTGTCAATAAGAGCTTAGTTAAAGAATCAACTTCACCACAGATTAATAAAGAAGCTAGCTTATTTTAAAATTTGTCTAAGTCTTCTCTATTTCTGTTTGGTTGTTTCCTCCTTCGGTTCAAGATGACGTGCAACAACCAGAATTCTGCAACGGGAGCAAGCAATAGAAATGGAGCCAACAACTCAACTGGTGCCAACAATCCTTCCGCCGCTAACATTCCCGCAAGTGTCGTGCCTAATTGGGTACCTCACCATATGAGTTGCCAATCATATTGACCCAACAGTGAAATATCCATCAAGTTATGTAAGTAGTCTAGATTGACATAGTTTCCTATCCTGGGACATAACACTGTCGTAAGGAGGAACACCATGAATGTACGTATAAATCACTCTTCATCGTACATAGTGTACATCAAATTAGTGCATCCACGTATAAACAACCATCCTTTTGTATGACTCCTGTACATCTCATTGATCTCACTAATATCCTTAGCCTTACCACTCATAACTACCGGCAAGTGACCATTCGGCAACCCTAAAATTTTCTCAGCCAATTGCTTATCGAACACAATCATCTTCCCTCTGTTTTGATACTCGCATAAGTTATGATTCACCCTTTGCATAATCTACTCAGTCAACCGGGGGTGAATTGAAACATTGTTTAAACTAAGAAATGCCTCCAAACCATGCTTCTTTATATAACCTTTCTGCTCATCCCCCAACTTGTCAACTTCTATAAATCTCTTCCCAACCTATCTATGTTTGAAGTGGTTACCAATGCTCCAATCAGACATTTTCTTCTTTAAAAATCAAAAACCCCTGCAAACAATGAAAAATTGTCACCAACTGAAGGCTTATATTCATGTAAAAATGTTGAAACTAAACATTACAATTTAATGCAACAAATCTAACCACCTATTAAAACAGAACACATCTACATAAACATACTAAAAAAGCAACCATATTTCACCACAAAATCAGTTACAATTTCTATGATCTATACAACCACATATTGATCAGAAAAAGGCATGCCTCTCAACTCCAAATCCTATAAAAAACCTATAACCAAAAAATTTGGGCAAACAAATCAAAATCAAACGTAATTAAAACACTATACAAACAACTGTATCACTAGACCAACAAGCAACCAGTTACTGCTTCAATTCATGGCACATTATGCTCACAGATCATAAACATTACAAAACATGAAACAAAAATCATATGTTAACCAGAACAAACAGTACATCCTGTCAGCCCCATATCATATACCAAAAACCCTAAAACCAAACATTTGGGGCAAAAAATCAAAATCAAACACAACTAAATCACTATACCACCAAACATCCATTTACTGCTTCAATTCATGGCACAATATACTTACACAGATCATAAACATCACAAAACCATGAAACAAATCTGACCAACTATTGAAACATAACACAACTACATCTAAAACATAATAAAATAAGCCAACCATATATTGCCACAACATCAATTACCATTCCATGATCTATGCAGCACATGTTAATCAGAACAAAAAAATGCACCCTGTCAACCCCATATCAAATACCACAAACCCTAAAACCAACATTTGGGGCAAAAATACCAAAATCAGAAATAACTATATCCCTAGACCAACAACCACCCAATTACTGCTTCAATCCATGGTACAAACTGCTCACAGATCATATCGTTTGCCTACACATTCCCATCTCTCTCTCAAATCCATAAGACGATTGGTGCATACTCCTAAAAAATGTAGATGCATGTTGATAGCAAGTATATGGTACAAAATGCGAAATTACCTAGAGCAAATGCTGGTTGTTGCAATTTCTAGGTTGCTATCGCCGACTAAACTCGCTGGAGGAAACCGTCGCCGCTCCGCTTCGCTCTTCTTCCCCCTAGAATCACCCTCACCTCGTCCTCTGGTCTCTCCAACCAGTGTTCACGTAGGCGCTAGGCGCTAGTCGGGCGGCAATCTGGCGCCTAGCGCCTAGAGGCGCCTAGGTCTACCCATATCTCTTCTTTTTCCAGGTTCCCAGGCGTCCTTAGAGTCCCAGGCTGCGCCCATTTCTCTTCTTTTTCTAGGTTCCCAGGCGTTCATTTTCCTGGTTCCCAGGCGTCCTCCCGAAGTCCCAGGTAGAGTGCCTTTTCTTCTCCTCCTGTGATAGGCGTTCTAAGAGCATCTCCATCCAACCCCTTATCTCACTCCCTACCCTATTATTTAGAAAAATTCCTTCAAAATCTCTCTCCAACCAACTTCCTACTCCACTCCCTATCTCATCCCACTCTCTATTTTGGCTCCTCTCCTCCCCAAAGCTAGGGAGCCAAAACCACTCCCTATCCTTTTTATTTTGATTTTTTATATATACAAATTGTATGACTTGAATAAATACAATAAATACTTAAACTAATCACAAAATAATTTTAGGTGTTGGAAAAAAATTACTAACGGAAGTGAAAATTATGAAGAATAAAATAAAACTTGAAACTATATGAAAAATAGAAATAATTAATAACAGGAGTAGAAATTTATTAACAGGGATGCTACAATTAATAGTTTAACAGGCATGTAAAAGTTAATTCATTAGTGGTAGTTATAAGATATTAATAAAATATAGATAAGTGAAATATAGGGAGGCAAATATAGGGAGCTCAATGGAGTGTTTTAAAAATAGGGAGTCAATTTAGATAGGGAGACTCCCTATTTTTGGTTATAGGGAGCCAAAAATAAGGTGTTGATTGGAGATGCCCTAAGTCCCAACCGTTCTCCTCCGAGTCTAGGCGTTCCCCTCCCCTTTCTTCCCCTCCAACTGCGACAGGCGTCCTCTGCTCGCCCTTCTCCCCTCCCCACCCACCACGCAGATCAGGCCGGAGCGCGACGCGCGGTGCGGGAACGCGGGCGCGCGGCAATCCGGCGAACGGCGCACGGGGGCGATTGTGATGGCCGGCGGATGGTGGACGGCGGACGGCGGCACACGGCGGCTGGATCGGGAACCCTAGTTGCTGCGTGTGGTTATTTTTCAGTTTCCCCCCTGGGCCTGTCGGGCGCACGCGTTGGGACTACTGGCTGGCTAGCTGCCGCCACCCAGGACTCCTAGGCACCGCGGTCAACCGCCGAGGCCGCGGTTGACCCGCCTAGGCACCCAGGTCGCCGACTAGGGCCAACGCGCGGCGCTGGTGTGGCGCCCAGCGCCTTTCGGCCGCCTAGGGGCGATTTTTTGAACACTGTCTCCAACTACCGATAGACGCACCCAACTAAGTAACGGGCTGTCGAGTCTTGATACCCTCGCCCAACTTAGCACTGTCGGAAACATGTGTCGCGTACTCCAATATCAGCCATTGGATTTACATAGCGATGGACGGCAGATGCAGCATCCGATCGGACTGGTGGCATCGGACGCCTGTGCTTGAGCAATTTCGTTTGTTTTACAATCTTCCTGGCTTCATATTATCACTTCAAGCAAGCTGCTTCCTGTCACTGAGATTAGTCTGTTAGATCATCATAATGTCAATGTGGTCACCTTGCTAGGCATTTGACAGATTATCTACCCTTGTTTTGTTCTTTTCTAGTTAAGCCTTTTACTCTCCTATTCTGATTATACTGGTGTGAATGTGAATTTGTGATTTTGGAACAGAAACCGTTACGAAAGTCTTATGTGATTATTCAAGCACACCTTTTTCTCTACCTTGATGACTTCATGGCTTTTCCAACGTGCAGGTGAAGGAAATTCTTGAAGAAATTTTAAATAATCATGCTAGAAAGACTGCGAAGGTCCTGATGGTAGTTGCAAGTGATCACGAAGCCAAACTTCTAGCATAGTCACTAAAACTGCAAAACTGCACACTGACTGATGACTCACATAGCAATTCTTTTACCATATGGAGCCGATACAGAAAACATTTACAATGTGTAGTTTTTGCTAGACTTCCAATCTATGATGACAAACTAAGATATATTCGATGGACCTAATGTTTCCTAAACTCCTTGGTTTGAAAGCTGATTGCTAAGATTTTGGATTTATTTGACAGGGAATTTTAGTCACACCATTCTGGCATTCTCATTTGATTGAGAATTTGAGATTAGCTGCTTTTGTTTAACTTTGACAAGTTAGTAACTTACATTCCTCTGGTTTTTCTGCAGTGTGGGACTGATGAATGTCCTCGTGAAAGACTGGGAGAGCGTGTCAATGACAAATGTTGAGGACTTCGACACCGTGTTGTTTGCAAGCAGACTTGCCTCCTTCAGTTGACGAATATATTGAAATCCTCACCAGTCCCCATGGCAATTGGTAAGCCGTCATGTGATTACCGGGGAGGCACACAGCATCTTTTCGAACACTGATGCTCCTCTTGCAAAACCCTTGTCCAAAGTTCTTACAACCTGCGGTCAGGAGGTGCCTGAATTTCTTAAAGAATTGGAATCCTCATGGCAGGATTTGTTTTTTTCATGGTAATCATAGTATATCGTATTAATGTTTCTTCCAGACAATAAACTTTCTTTGTCAGTGTTATTCTTTTTCATGTAATTCTCACATCATGGTGATGATCTTCTACCTTGATACAATTCTGTAACTTGCTTGTGAGAACCAATAAGCTTTTGCATTCATGGACATAACACAGTACAGCAATCAAGTTCAGACTGCTGACTTCAGGGACCGCCCTCTCTGCCTCCTCTTTGCAAGGGGAGCAAAAGCACACAAAGTGATAGATCTCAGGATCTTTAAAGTGCGTCAATGTGTCAAAGAACTAGCTTCTTTTAATGCACTCCCTTTTGCATCCTCACAACTCAAGTGAAAAAAGGTTATCATCTTGCTCTCTTCTCCCATTGTTTGCATCTCGACTGAATGGATTCTTGTGCTGCTGAGTTGGTCGCAACAAGAAAAGGAGCTTTGTTTCAGCATCTTTCTTCATGAAGGGTTGGTCCAATGCTCCAATGGTCCTAGTACTCACACTAGGAAGGAAACCTCCTTTTGGTCCGGAGCTAGATGGAGAGATGCCGATCAATCAATCACAAGGAGAAGAAGATCTTGGTGAGTTGGGACCATGAGCAGCAGCAAATGCATGCCATGTCGATGCCTCACGAAAGCAAAGTCTGCATATGCACGACGACTACTGGGGCGTATCTGACCACTCTTCCTTTCTTTTTTCAGGGAAACCTGACCGCCCTTTTCTCTTGGATCTTGATTCCTCCGACGATTCCTTCCAGACCTAACAGCAGCGACATTTCCATGGCACTTGTGCAGTCAATGATCGAATCCAACCTAGTGCTGATCGAACGAACGAAATGTTCCTTCTTATCTACGAGCAGAAGACGCGTTCAGTCCTGAAACTGAAGCCTCTCGATGTGAAATATCTCTGAATCTCTGACGGTCAAGGCGCTTCAGCAGAGCCCTTCTTTCTGGATCATGAGCATCTCGACTTCTCGAGCTATGCATAGTGCAGGTCTTCGCCGTCGACGGAGATCGTTTTCTCACTGCAATTATTCCATTAAACTGCTTAGTCGAGCACCATTTTGGCCGCAAGCTCAATTGAGCTTAGCATATTCCTCTGAAAAGGTGGTTTAATACTTTATTTAATCCCGACTAGATGCATAGATTAAATGGGATTAGTAGTTTTAATTGGTCAGTTGCCACTTAAAGAAGGTAAAGGATTTCATGCATCTTTTGCAAACTTGCCATAGACATCCAAGCTCATCAATGTCTCTAATTTATACTGAGCATATATATGTCAGAGCAGCCATGGAGAATCTGCAGAGTTATCATGCATGCGTGCATGCTCGATGGCTTTAGAACTTGATTGGTGTGAGAGTATCTTAGTTTTTGATGAAAAACTGTGTGTCCACTCCGTTTCCTGCAATTTGGAGATCGATCAACTTTTAGGCACGGGGAATGTTGCTGCACTGTATAGAGGTTGTTTGGACGGGTGACTTAAGTTGTCACGGGCGTTTGCCAATATTATGGCATATCTAACTTTATGGTAGAATAGAGCTGTTTGGTTAATAGATAAAAGTGTGGTAATTTTGTTGAGGCTGTCATTTAGATCCTTGTCACAAGTTTAGCAAAAGACTGAGCCAAATGATTTCTTCGCCACAAGTTTAGTATAAAAAGCTATGACAAAGTATTTGGCAGTTGTTAAACTTTCTTTAACAATATAAAGTGATAGTCTAACAAATAATAGACTAACTTATTGTGGCATGTCTAATTTGAGTCCTGGCAACTTGAGTCATTGACTCAAACAACCCCATAATATGTCAAACAATTGGTCAGGAAAATGCATGTTTATCATTAGTGTGTGATTTCTCGTACACGTTGTAGGTTCTATTCGGTGAGCTTAAGATTCTAAAGAGCTGCTAGTGAGTATATAGTTGCTAGTGAGTATATAGTTGCTGATAGTACGAAGAAGTTAGAATTCTTTAGTTCTAAATATTAATTTATTTTTAGATTCTATAGTTATTGAGTTTCACGATCTAAAACAACAGTTAAAACGTTCAGAGAATCTATAGATTCTAAATGTGTATGCATCTGCGTCTGACAGAATATTCCCAACCATCACCGTAGTTAAACATTATATCTAGTGTGTTACCATTTCAGCACGTGCTCCAAAATATATATATTATCACGCCCAATTAATCCCAATTGCATTGTGGACACGATCGGGGATAAACGTTTACGTCTCTTTCTGAGCATGCATGCCCTAGAAAGTTATTATTAATACGCACGAGTTTTTACTACTTTTAGTTGTTTAATGATGCCTTGATAAAAGCTAGCTATCTTGCTTGCAATATTGTGATTAATTACCCTTAAATTTGCAAAACTATTGGCCACTGTTAATTATCATGCCGTGGCACGTGGTTGTATCATGACATCTTGATGACCTACTTTCCACGTTCACATATTATAACTCTTTTATTTTTAACCAAATTTAAAGAAAAAAATATATTAACATATATACTCTCAAATAAATACACACATATTTCATGTAGATTTAATAAAACTAATTTGATATTATAATTGTTTAGATATTTTTAATAAAATTAATCATTCATCTTATAATATGGAACATGTTAGAGTATATAGGATTAGATATATTTTAGATAATAAAATTAAGTTGCATGCACTGACTAGTTCAACCTAAAAACTTAAGCTGATGAGGAAAGACGGGCAATTCACTTTATATTTTAACACTCCTCCCTACATGAGACCTCATCAATTGCGTGCTAGCTATAGGATTTGAACTTAAGATCTCTAGCTCTGGTACCATGTTGAATTATAGAGATGAATAATAGATTGGATTGATGTGAGATATATTACATTAAGCCTCGGGGATGGTATATATAGAGTATATGGTAAAACGATAATGTAGAAGATATAATCTAATTCTAACTAATATTATCTCTAATCCTATATACTCTAACAAAACATATAAAACGGAGGGAATAATTTTGATGGACCGAGTCTGATTCTTTTGTACTACATGAGCAGGTTAAGCCAAATCAAATACGTGTATGTAGTATCATATTCGTGTGGTACCTAGGGCCTTCTAAAATCTAACTGATAAAAGAAAGAATCTAGGTGCCGAAACTATTGACCAATACTTGTTGTAATCAACTACTAGTTGACATCTAGTTATAAGATAAATCATACAGTGTAGATGCGCCAACATATATCATCAATGGAATTATTATATGTTGCCGACATCCAATTACTACAATCTTGTGTTTATGTTTGATTTTGTTGTAGTTAATTATTTTGTATACATGTGGCTAATAAGATTCCGTGTTCGTTTAATTGGATGGGTATGTACCCTACTGAATTTTGGTTGTGCCAAAATATAATTAAGTATGTTTTGGTACTATCAGACGCTAGAATTGATAATAGGTGTATGCTTAGTTTGGTGTCAACAAGAAACAAACCAATAGGCAATGCTAAAATTTTGATGGAATAAATTTTGATAATGTGTTTGCATGTTATCCTGTCAAAATTTTGAAATGAGTAACGACGCTAAATCAAACTAGCGCTCAATTCACAAGGAACAAGCTATGATTGATGATGACATCTCCAATATAGGTACGTCCAAACCTAACAAACCGGAAATATCAGCTCAACCAGGTATATAAAGAACAATCACTCAAGCTCACGTACGACAACTAAATTATCAGTGAATGTGTTCTTACGGTTGCATATACATAGTTTATCAAATAAAGTACTATTAAATTCATGTGATGCTATTGTTTTACTTAGGAATAAATAAAAGAGAAGATCACACACACGTCTAAAGGAGGTACAAATAAGAGGATCTCGGCTAGGGCACGTCAAATGAGGGTAATGGAAGGAAAGAGATCAAGTTGATGTGTCAGATTCGGACTGCTGCAGAAAGGCAAAATTAAATCACCCGTATCATTGGCATGCTATCTCTAATTTAGATGATCTTGGACTTTTTACAAAGCTTGGAAAGTATTTTCAATAGTTTTGATCCCATACGAAATATCCATATTAGTCGTCCACATTCATCGAATCAAATTGTATTTCTATTATTTTGTCATAGTTTATTTAGGAAATAATGATATGTAATCAATGGATTCCATATGTAATGGTTTCTATAATTTGGGGATTACGTCTCTGGACCTATAAATACCCCAAGGAAACCATTTGTAAGTGTGTTTTATTGAAATCAAAGTGTAGCAAAAGTCTAGCACTGCTACTTAATTTGCCAGTTGAGACAATGGTCAATTAGATCGTCGTTTCTCTATTCCAGAACTCCATCATCTTGTATCTTTTGTGCGAACTCCATCATCTTGTATCTTTTGTGCAAATCCTGTAACATATCAACATTTGAGTGCTTATTCATTTGATTTTTGCTAGTTCTCGATTGTTTGCATGAACAAAAACTCTCATGGTTTGGTTGATTGTGCTCCATCAAAATCATGAACAATCTTTAGAGTTGGTGTAGTAATCACTAAGACGCAACATCTTTAGATGATTGTAGTTGTATCGTCAACATTATCTCTAGACAATCGACTTATCCCTCTCATTGAAAATTGGGCCACCCAAATTTCCATGAATGATATTGTTAGATATGAAAGGGATTAAATAAAGTGTTAAAAGTCTATTTTTAGACAGTAAACTTTACTCGAAGTCCTTTTTCAGGTGAAAACTGGTCTTTGATCGAGCAAAATTCGAGGGTTAAAAGTGAACTTTATCTTTAAACAAGCATATGGATTTAGACAGATGTATATATATGTGTGTGTATGTATATATGTATAGACAGGTAAAACATGAGTAAAAAAGATAC
>KE370797.1:97472-119375 GCA_000418225.1 Zizania latifolia
TTGTGCAATATTACGTAGAGGTCAGAGATACAGATAAACCACACCTTTATTTCATGATCTGAAAGGAATTAAAATAAACGAATGTTGTTTACTAACTGGCTATATGTACTGCATGCATCATGCCCGCCTCGTGTGAATGAACGACGAGATCGATTACGCGGAAAGAACGCGTGATCTTGTGACCAGTGAGTTTGGTCAGAAACAATAATCACAAAACACTTTTAGATCAACACGTACGTCATGCGGACCAAGATAATGCCATCTCCTCGATCGCAAGCAGCTGTTTTAGCAATTTCTAGTGTACATATGATATAATTAAGTAAGTTGTGCTTAAGTAGAAGGCGATCGATCAATGGAAATTATATATATTATGCATGCCACACTAGCTAGCTGAAAATGATAGGACAAGCTCGTCACTTGCATAGTGGATGGTATACCCTCTCCGGCCTACTCAATATATCAATCCAAAGGTCAGGAGCCGTTCCGTGTTGTGTTTATCCGGTGCATTGGACACTGTGCAGTGTCTAAACGTACACATAAAAAACGCCTTTTTGACTTCTCAAAACCACTGAGGTAACTTTAACTATTCAAATGACCTTTTGTATAAATCTCTAGAAGACATTATTAGAGAACACGTCTTTAGTACCACTTGAAAACTCCTATTTAGTCGTGGTTTTTGAGCCGGTACTATCCATCCGGGACTAAAGGGTGTGGCACATAACCGGTACTAATACACCCTTTAGTACCGGGTGGGGAACCCACCACGTGGTATAAAAGACCAAGCTTTAGTACTAGCTAGGCTCCCCACCCGGTACTAAAGTTTGGTCTTTTAGTACTAGCTGGGCTTCCTATCCGGTATTAAAGGTTCTATTTTTTTATGTTTCGTTGCTATTTTTATTTAATTAGAATCAGTGCTGGTTGTATTTATTTTCAATTCATTCCTGTTGTATGTACTATACATGACTCGTATATTCGTATGTTGTTTTTTACACTGGTTTTAATTGCTTTGAGAATAAATATTTATTAATAAGATTCTGTTATATTTATCTGCATAATATATAAATACCATTATTAATTATAATTATATATACAAAATCATTGTAATGTACTATGCAACAAACACATCTAATCACAAGTAATGTATATACATAATTATTTTCTATTGTGTGAAATAAAAATTCTTCAGTCTATGTTGCAGAACTCTCCTCCGGGACGTATAATCTCATCGAGAATGAACTCGGCAAGTTGTTCTTGAATTGCCTGAATACAGTCCTTGGGGAGGATCTTACGTTGCATCTCCTTCATCTGTCGTTCCAAAATGTAAATATATTAAATAAACTACTATTTGCTGGATATACCGTACCATAAGAATTGGAATATTTGAACATTAAATTGATAGGATGTACTGTCAAATCTTTTTTGTGACTGGCTCTTTCTTGTGTATGAAATCTTTGTTGGAAAAAAATAAGTTATACGATTTTAATGTCCTATTTCATAGAACTAATTAAAAAATGTATAATTTACATACATACCCATTTCATGGAATGGACTTCAAGTTATTCCTTAACTCCCTTGTGCTGTTTACGGAACATCTTTCAAGCCCTGCACATTATAAAGTGAACGATGTTTGAAGCTTATATTGAATTAATCATATCAACATTTCGTACCGATCTATCTCTAGTGAATGACATTACTTGTTCAATAAATCTACGATGTTTTGATATAATTTCTGTTCTTTCTCCTTCGAGTCATATACAATAATTTTACCATTCTCTATGTCAATCACAAGTAGTATCCAATGAAACCTGCACATATATAAAAATAAATTAGATAATTACCTAATTAATTTGTTAGATAAGATAGGAGTACAACATGTACGGTAAATACACTCACCCGAAACAGTAAGGTAAAAATATCTTATTTTTGTAATATTGCTTGTGCAAGTAGGAACATAATAAGTACTAGCTTCCCCAACTCTTCTTGTATCGTAATGTAAGTAATGTAAGTACCAGCGGAAGAACGGGATCACCTCAAGCCGGTATGCTAGTACCGCACGAGAGGTTAGGGGAGATGCGGCCACAGCAGGTGAGGCCAGGGGAGAGGTGACGGCTAGGGTTAGGGTGAAGCAGCCACCTTTTCGTCCTAGCCCCTCCTCTCCTTATATAGAGCCCTCTGATGGGCCTTTAATCAGTATTAAAGCCCAACAGATCTAATCTGTTCGTCTGACCCATAAGTTCTGGTCCAAGTCCAGAACTTCCAAAAATAACCTTCTGTACGGATTTATATCTGTCCAGAACTTTCGGTCCAACCGGAACTTCCGAAAATAATATTCTGTATCGAAATTATTTCGATCCGGAAGTTCCGATTCCACCCGGAACATCCGGTTTGTCTATAATCCTCCTCTAGAGACGATCCAACCGGAACTTCCGGTTCGTCCAGAACTCGCTGCCAGAGCATGCCCAAAACTTCCGGTCCAACCGGAACTTCCGGTTCGTCTAGAACTTGTCTCTAGGGCATATTTCCATCAATCTCCCACTTGCACTAGAGTCAATACTCGCAAGTTTTTAAATCCTATCCCCTTAAGCGTGTGACCCGATAGGTTCATATGCAAACGGCCGCTACCTGGAAACCTTTTTCAGATCGCTAGTCAATAGCGGTACCTAGCAGGACATACTGACCCTCGAATGCATACAAAGGATCATGTCAACTGAACCTTGATATACTCACGCACCAATCCCTTTACCACATGACATCAGTCAAGCTCAAGGCGAGATTCATGCCACCCTTGTGATAGCTCGATATTTCACTCGATTAAGTAGTGGATTAATTATGATTAACTCTTTAATCATAGTAGTATGGCCATGCATTTTCCTAATCCAACTATCTCGAGGGGCCTAGAGATGTCTCTCCTGTTATTTAGGAGGGGTAAATTCCATCTTGATCGCTCACATCCTAAGACATGTTTCAAACATACTCGAAAACAACTTTTATAACTACCCAGTTACGGAATAGCGTTTGGAAGCCCCTAAGTGTGTTACTACACATTCTAGAATCAATGATGATCTCAGGTCAAAGGATTCTGTAGGTATACCATTTGAGATGACAACTGATGGCACATCAAGAATAACAATCCCAACAGTATCTCAAGGTGGGTTTATGTTGGGTTATGGGGAGGCTACGCTAGCGCTTAATTTTAAAAATTTACCCCGTTAGCTCAGGAACCATGTGTGTAATGGGATCATGGATCGTTACCTTAAGCCACGAGGCGCGCTCAGGCAGCGGAAGTAGAGTCGATGAAGCGCGTCCTCGAACTGCTCCTCCCGGCTCCGTTCGTTCGTCGACAATCCGACGATGAAGACGACGCGATCCTACGATCCGACGAACTCCACGGGAAGAATACGAGCACCACTATTGGAGTAGTACCTGTACGGTATCCACACGTCCGGGGACAGCATCAGCTTGCGCCGGCGTGCTAGCACCACTCGCGAGATTCGAAGATATCGATCACAACACTTGCAATCGAGGAGAAAAGAGAGGTGGCGGCTAGGGTTCTCAACTAGGAGCAATAGCAGCAACCCTTTCGTGCTAGCCCCTCCTCTCTTTATATAGTGCCCTGTCACAGGCCTTTAATCTGTATTAAAGCCCAATAGATCTAATCTGTTCGCCTGGACCAAAACTTTCGGTTCTACCCGAAACTTCCGAAAATAACATTCTGTATCGAATTTATTTTGACCCGGAACTTTCGGTCTAACTGAAACTTCCGGTTCGTCCAGGTAGGCTCGGAACTTCTGGTCCAACCGGAACTTCCGGCTCCTCCAGAAAACCAAAACTGGGGCTAGTCCGGAACTTCCGGTCTAACCGGAACTTCTGGATGCTCCAGAACCCGGAACTTCCGGCTCTCAGCCAGAACTTCCGGTTCCCCCAGAATTCTCTTGGGCACAATTCCATCAATCTCCCACTTGCACAAGAGCCAATTCTTGCAAGCTTTAAAATCTAATCCCCTTAAGCGTGCGACCTGATAGGTTCATATGCAAACAGCCGCTACCCAGAACCCCTTTCTGGATCACCGATCAATAGCAGTACTTAGCAGCACATATTGACCCCCGAAAGCATACAAAGTCAAAATCATACTTTCTAAACCTTGATATACTCACGCACCAATCCCTTTACCACATGACATCAGTCAAGCTCAAGGCGAGATTCGTGCCACCCTTGTTGACAGCTCGACACTTCACTCAATCAAGTAGTGGATTCAATCATGATCAACTCTTTGATCATAGTGGCATGGCAATGCACTTTCTAATCTGACTACTTCGAGGGTCCTAGAGATGTCTCTCCCATTATGTAGGAGGGGTAAATTCTATCTTGACCGCTCACATCCCACGACATGTTTCGTAACACACCCGAAAGCAACTTTTATAACTACCCTGTTACGGAATAGCGTTTGGAAGCCCCTAAGTGTGCTACTACACATTCTGGAATCAATGGATATCTCAGGTCTAAGGATTCTGCAGGTACACCATTTGAGATAACAACTGATGGCACTTTTTAAAATAATAATCCCAGCAGTATCTCAAGGTGGGTCTATCTAACTCGATGTTCACCAATATGAGTTCACATCACTGATTTGACATCTTCATATCTATGATCTGTGAAACATGATCATTAATCAGATAGATGTGCTAATTTATAAATCATCACTGTCCCACATGACGATATGAGATTAGTGATCATTTAGAACAACATCATAACACAAAGAGTCTCACAAATAAGTCATCAACTTGCTTATCAATGTAAAAGATATTTATTCAAGAAACAAGATAACCAATTATCCAAATGTACACTAGCATAGACAAGACACTTTTTCTCACATACACTGGACTCACTCACGCAAGTATCTAATACCCATAGAGCTCAAGTGCGCCTCATGATTGGGCTGTGAGAGAGGCTTCGTCAACAGATCGGCTATGTTCAAATCCGTGTGCACCTTGCATATCTTCACATCACCTCTATCTATAATCTCACGGATCAGATGATAGCGCCGCAGTATGTGCTTAAACTTTTGATGCGACCTAGGCTCCTTGGCTTGCGCAATGGCACCACTATTATCACAATAGAGGTCCACTGGACTGGACGTACTAGGGGCAACACCCAGCTCAGAAACAAACTTTCTGATCCAAACTACCTCCTTCGCAGCTTCCAAAGCTGCAATATACTCGGCCTCTGTCGTTGAATTTGTAACCGTTTTTTACTTGGAACTCTTCCAACTCACTGCGCCTCCATTGAGGCAGAACACAAATCTAGACTGCGATCGCGAATCATCCTTATCGGTTTGGAAGCTAGCATCGGTGTAACCATTTACAACGAGCTTCTCCTCACCTCTATAGACTAGGAACATATCCTCAGTTCTTCTCAAGTACTTAAGGATACTTTTTACAACCGTCTAGTGACTTTCACCCGAGTTTGACCGATATCTGCTTGTAACACTTAGAGCATAAGAAACATCTGGCTGTGTACAAAGCATGGCATACATGATGGATCCGATTGCGGAGGCATATGGGATCGCACAGATCTTCTCTAGCTCATCAGGTGTCGAAGAACACTAACTCTTGCTGAGAGAAAAACCATGTGACATTGGTAGGAAACCTTTCTTAGAATTCTACATATTGAAGCGTTTCAATACCTTATCATTGTACATACTTTGGCTTAATCCAATTAGCCTCCTTGATCTATCTCTATAAATCTTTATGCCCAAAATGTATGCTGTCGCTTCAAGATCTTTCATTGAGAGACTTTTCCTCAACGAAGACTTAACAACATCTAGCATAGAAATATCATTTCCGATCAATAATATGTCATCTACATATAAGGCCAGAAACACTAGTGAGCTCCCACTAATCTTTTTATAAACACAAGGCTCTTCTTCGTTCTTGATGGAGCCAAACCCTTTGACTACCTCATCAAAATGAAGGTTCAAACTCTGAGAAGCTTGCTTCAGCCTGTAAATGGACCTTTGCAGCTTGCAAACTTTTCCTGCGTTCTCTAGATCATCAAGACCTTCAGGTTGTGTCATGTACACATCCTCACTTAACTTTCAGTTAAGGAAAGCCGTCTTGACATCCATTTTCTATATCTCATAGTCATAAAATACGGTAATTTTTAGGATGATCCGGATAGACTTTAGCATAGCGATGGGTAAAAACGTTTCATCATAATCAACCCTTTGAATCTGCCTGAAACCTTTCGCCACCAATCGTGCCTTATAGATGTGAACATTTCCATCAACGTCTATCTTTTTCTTAAAAATCCATTTACACTCGATAGTTTTTACACCATCAGGTAGATCGACCAAGTTCCAAACTTGATTCTCTCGTATGGATTCTAATTTGGATCTTATGACTCTAAGCTATTTCTCAGAGTCTGGTCCTATCACCGCTTCCGTATATGTCTTAGGTTCATTATTGTCCAATAATAATACATCGAGCTGCCCAGTGGTTAAAAATGCAAACCACTCGGGCGCACGACTCAACCTCTCCGACCGACGTGGGGCTAGTGTCTCGACAACAGGCTCTACAATATCTTGCATGTCAAGTTACGGTTCAGTAGGAGCTAAAACACTTTCTAGCGGTTCTCGAACCTCTTCGAGTCGCACCGTACTCCCATTAACCCCTTTCGAGAGAAACTCTTTCTCAAGAAAAATACCATTCCGGGTGACAAACACTTTGCCCTCTTTCCGGTTATAGAAGTAATATCCTTTGGTTTTCCTAGAATACCCCACAAAGAAGCATTTATCAGATTTGGGAGTGAGCTTGTCAGACGTCAAACACTTTACATAGGCCTCACAACCCCAGATCTTTAGAAAAGATAGCCCGGGACGCTTCCCAGTTCATATCTTATATGGTGTCCTTTCTACAGATTTAGATGGAATTCTATTTAGCGTGAAAACATCTGTTTCTAAAGCGAATCCCTAGAAAGATAATGGAAGATTAGTTTGACTCATCATCGACCGGACCATGTCTAATAAGATTTGGTTCCTCCGCTCGGACACCCCATTCCACTGAGGTGTACCAGGTGGAGGCAGCTATGGAACAATTCCACACTCCTTCAGATGATCATTAAACTCATAGCTCAAATATTCACCTCTACGATCTGATCGTATAAATTTAATTGTCTTGCCAGTATGATTTTGTACCTCATTCTGCAACTCCTTGAACTTTTCAAAAGATTTCGACTTATGCTTCATTAAGTAGACGTAACCATATCTACTAAAGTCATCGGTAAAAGTTATGAAGTACTGAAATCCTTCTCTGGCTGTAGAACTCATTGGTCCACACACATTAGTATGTACGATGGCTAATAGCTCATTTGCCCTCTCACTTTGACCAGTGAAAGGCGTCTTAGTCATCTTGCCAAGTAAACAAGACTCACATGTGTCAAACGATTCGAAATCAAATAACTCCAAAAGCCCATCTCTATAGAGCTTCTGCATGCACTTCTCATTTATATGACACAAACGACAATGCCAGACATAGGTAGGATTCAAATCATTGAGTCGAGGTTTCTTTATATTAATGTTATAAACATGTGTATCCTCAAGATTCAGAACATATAAGCCATTCAATAATGGACAATCACCATAGAGCATATTATTCGAAAATATCGAACAATACTTGTTCTTTATTACGAATTCAAAACTGTTTTCCTCTAAACACGATAAAGGGATAATGTTTCTGCCCAAGGCGGGAATAAAATAATAATTATTTAACTCTAAAACTAATCCTGAGGGTAGCGACAAAGAATAAACGCCGACGGCCAACGCAACAACTTTTGCACCATTGCCGACGCAAACATCCAATTCGCCTCTTGCGCACTTTCTAGTCCTTTTCAGCCCCTGCAACGATTTGCAAGTGTGAATCATTGATCTGGTATCAAATACCCATGAATCACTTGGACGAGTAGCAAGATAAATTTCAATAATATTTATAGCTGAAGCAGAAGTCACACTTTTCTTCTTTTTCTTTTGTTCTTCCAGATACAACTTGCAATTCCTCCGCCAATGACCAGGCTTATGGCAGTGGTGGCAAGTGTCAGAGCTAGCAGGGCCCGACTTGGACTTTCCAGCCGAATTAGACTTAGAGCTCGAGATCTAATGTCTCAGTCCTCCATGAACTTATATCAGTCTATTACACCTAATAACACTATACTAATTACATGAGTAGAAGCATCACATGTCGACGCGCAGGTCGTACATCATTTGAATAGCCTTGGGCTGTAATCAACCATGACGTGCATGCCATGTTATTACAAGCGAGTATCATATACTTTGCAAGGCCATACCAGTCACAACATTCCCTGCAAAAACGAGTTAGGCGGAATCTAGACGTGACTACACCAAGCCTGGAACTTCCGGTTCAGAGGCCCGGAACTTTCGGTCGAAGGGCCCAGAACTTCTGACTCAGGACCGAAACTTCTGAAATCAACCTTCTGACTCGAATTTATTTTGGCCCAGAAGTTCCGAGTCATACCCGGAACTTCCGAAAATAACCTTCTGTACAAAATTTATTTCTGTCCAGAACTTCTGGTCCAACCGGAACTTCCGAACCCAGAACTTCCGGTCCAACCGAAACTTCCAAAAATAACATTCTGTATCGAAAATTATTTCGGCCCGGAACTTTCGGTCCAACCGGAACTTCCGAAAATCCGATGACAAAAAATAGATCTAATCTATTTCCATCACATATCACCATATGTGATCGATCCAGATCGAACACTATGCACGTAGGCTCTGATACCACTATTGGGTTATGGGGAGGCTACGCTAGCACTTAATTTCAAAAATTTATCCCGTTAGCCTAGGAACCATGCGTGTAATGGGATCATGGATCGTTACCTCAAGCCACGAGGTGCGCTCGGGCAGAGGAAGTAGAGTCGATGAAGCGCGTCCTCGAACTTCTCCTCTCAGCTCTGTTCGTTCATCGGCGATCCGACGATGAAGACAACGTGATCCTACGATCCAATGAACTCCACGTGAAGAATACGAGCACCACTATTGGAGTAGTGCCTCTACGGTTCTACCCGGAACTTCCGAAAATAACCTTCTGTATCGAATTTATTTTGACCCGGAACTTCCAGTCTAACCGGAACTTCCGGTTCGTCTAGGTAGGCCCGGAACTTCCGGCTCCTCCAGAAAACCGAAACTGGGGCTAGTCTGGAACTTCCGGTCTAACCGGAACTTCTGGATGCTCCAGAACCCAGAACTTTCGGCCCTCAGTTAGAACTTCTGGTTCCCCCAGAATTCTCTTAGGCACAATTCCATCAATTTATCCAACACCATGTTCTATAATATGTGTCCACATCACTGATTTGATATCTTCATATCTATAATCCATAAAACATGATCATCAATCAGTCAAATATGCTAATCTATAAATCATCACTATCCCACATAATGATATGAGATTAAGGATCATTTAGAATAACATTATTATAAAACAAAGAGTTTCACAAACAAGTCACATACTTGCTAATCAATGTAAAAGATAATTATTCAAGCAATAAGATAACCAATTATCCAAAATATATCAGCATAGACAAGACCCCTTCTCTCACATACACTAGACTCTATCACACAAGTATCTAATACCCATAGAGCTCAAGTGCGTCTCATGCTTGGGCTGCAAGAGAGGCTTCATCAATGGATCGACAATGTTCGAATCTGTGTGCACCTTGCATATCTTTACATCACCCCTATCTATGATCTCTCAAATGAGGTGATAGCACCGCAGTATGTGCTTGGACTTCTGGTGTGACCTAGGCTCCTTGGCTTGTGCAATGGCACCACTATTATCACAATAGTGGTCCACTGGACTGGACGCACTAGGGAGAACACCCAGCTCAGAAATAAATTTTCTGATCCAAACAGCCTCCTTTGCAGCTTTAGAAGCTACAATGTACTCAGCCTCCGTTGTTGAATCTGTAACTGTTTCTTGTTTAGAACTCTTCCAACTCACTGCGCCTCTATTGAGACAAAACACAAATCCAGATTGCGATCTTAAATCGTCTTTGTCGGTTTGGAAGCTAGCGTTGGTGTAACCATTTACAACGAGCTCCTCCGCACCTTCGTAGACTAGGAACATATCCTTAGTTCTTCTCAAGTACTTAAGAATACTCTTTACCATCGACCAGTGACATTTACCGGGGTTTGAGTGGTAACTATTCATAACACTAGAGCATAGAAAACATCTAGGCGTGTATAAAGTATGGTATACATGATGTACCCGATTGCGAAAGCATACGAGATCACACTCATCTTCTCAAGCTTATCAGGTGTCAAAGGACACTGACTCTTGCTAAGAGTAATACCATGTGACATTGGCAAAAAACCTTTCTTGAAATCCTGCATATTGAACCGTTTCAATACCTTGTCAATATACGTGCTTTGGCTTATCCTTCTCGATCTATCTCTATAAATCTTTATGCCCAATATGTATGCTGCCTCTCCAAGATCTTTCGTTGAGAAACTTTTCCATAACGAAGATTTAACAGCATCGAGCATTGGAATATCATTTCTGATCAACAATATATCATCTACATATAAGACCAGAAATATAAGTGCGCTCCCACTAGCCTTTTTATAAACATAAGGATCTTCTTCATTCGTGATGAAACCAAATCTTTTGATCACATCATCAAAACGAAGATTCCAACTCCGAGAAGCTTGCTTCAGTCCATAAATGGACTTTTGAAGCTTGCAAATTTTCCCAGCATTGTTTAGATCGACAAAACCTTCAGGCTATGTCATGTATACATCCTCACTTAGGTTTTCATTAAGGAAAGCCGTTTTTATATCTATTTGCCATATTTCATAGTCATAATATGAGCAATTGCTAGGATGATCCGGATAGACTTTAGCATTGCGACGGACGAAAATGTTTCATCATAATTAACACCTTAAATTTGCCTGAAACATTTCACCACCAACCGTGCCTTATAGATGTGAACATTTCCATCAACGTCTATCTTTTTCTTAAAAATCCATTTACACTTAATAGTTTTGACACCATCGAGTGGATCGACCAAGTTCCAAACTTGATTTTCTCCCATGAATTCTAACTCGGATCTTATGGCTCTAAGCCATTTCTCAGAGTCTGGTCCCATCACCGCTTTCGAGTAGGTCTTAGGTTCGTCATTGTCCAACAATAATATATCGTGCTTCCTCGTGGTTAGAAACACAAACCGCTCGGGTGCACGACTAACCCTTTCCAACCGACGTGGGGCTGGTGTCTCGATAACAGGTTCTGCAACATCTTGCATATTGAGTTGTGGTTCAATAGGAGCTAAAACACTTTCCAGTGGTTCTCGAATATCTTTGAGTCACACCTGCTCCCACTAACTCTTTTTGAGAGAAACTATTTCTCAAGAAAGACGCCATTCCGGGCGACAAACACTTTGCCATCTTTTCGGTTATAGAAGTAATATCCTTTGGTTTCCCTAGGATACCCCACAAAGAAGCATTTGTCATATTTGGGAGTGAGCTTATTGGACATCAAATGTTTTACATAGGCCTCACAACCCTATATCTTTAGAAAAGACAATCTGGGACGCTTCTCAGTCCATATCTCATATGGTGTCCTCTGTATAGATTTAGATGGAACCCTATTTAATATGAAAGCAGCAGTTTCTAGAGCGTATCCCTAAAAGGACAATGGAAGATCAGATTGACTCATCATTGATCGGACCATGTCTAACAAAGTTTGATTTCTCCGCTTGGACATCCCATTCCATTGAGGCGTTCCTGGTGGAGTCAGCTGTGGAACAATTCCACACTGCTTTAGATGATCAACAAACTCATAGCTCAAATATTCACCTCCACGATCTGATCGCAGAAATTTAATTGTCTTGCCTATATGATTTTATACTTTATTCTCGAACTCCTTGAACTTTTCAAATGATTCCGACTTATGCCTCATTAAGTAGATGTAACCAAATCTACTAAAGTCACCGGTAAAAGTAATGAAATACTGAAAACTATCTCTGGCCGTAGAACTCGTTGGTCCACATACATCTGTATGTACAAGGGCCAATATTTCATTTGCCCTCTCACTTTGACCAGTGAAAGACGTCTTAGTCATTTGAAAAAGTAAACAAGACTCGCATGTGTTAAATGATTCGAAATCAAAAGACACTAGAAGACCATCTTTATGGAGCTTCAGCATACGTTTCTTATTTATATGACCTAAACGACAATGCTAAACAAAAGTGAGATTCAAATCATTAAGCCGAGGCTTCTTCGTATTAATATTATAAACATGTGTATCCTCAAGTTTCAGAATATATAATCCATTCATCAATAGACAAGTACTATAGAGCATACCATTCAAAAGTATCTAACAACACTTGTTCTTTAGTATGAATTCATAACCATCTTCCTCTAAACATGAAGAAGAGATAATATTGCTGCCCAAGGCAGGAATGTAATAATAATTATTCAATTCTAAAACTAATCCTGAGGGTAGCGACAAAGAATAAACACCGACGGCCAACGCAGCAACTCTTGTACCATTGCCGACGCGCACATCTAATTCGTCTCTTGCACACTTCCTTGTCCTATTCAATCCCTGCAATGATTTGTAAGTGTGAATCATTGATCCGGTATCAAATACCCATGAATCACTTGGACGAGTAGTAAGATTAATTTCAATAACATTTATACCTGAAGTGGAAGTCTTACTTCCCTTCTTCTTCTTGAGTTCTTCCAAATAAAACTTGCAGTTCCTCCGCCAATGACCAATCTTATGGCAGTTGTGATAAGTGTCAGAAGTAGCAGGGCCAACCTTGGACTTTCCAACAGGTTTAGGCTTAGAGCTCAAGATCTCATCTAAAGCTTTAGCCTTGCCCTTGCGTTTTCTCTTCTTGCTATCCTACTGAACCATCATCACATGACTAGAGCTTTTTCTTAATGTTTTCCTTAGCAGTCTTTAGTATCCCATGTAATTCAGCCATGCTGTTCATATGAAAGTTTAAGATGAATGGCTCGAAGCTCACAGGGAGCGACTGGAGAATCACATCTGTAGCCAAATCTTGGCTAGGAGGAAAACCAAGTTTTTTCAAGCTCTCAATGTAACCAATCATCTTGATCACATGAGGACTGACTGGACTGCCTTCTGCTAACCTGCACGTAAAGAAAGACTTTGAGATGTTGTACCTCTCGGCCCAAGCTTGGTTCTCAAATATGCCTTTGAGTCCCACGATCATATCGTAGGCATCCCTGTTCTCATATTACTTCTGAAACTCAGAGGACATACAGGCAAGCATGAGACAGCTAACATCAATTGAATCGTTGGCGTGCTTCTCATAAGCCCTCCGATCCGTGGTAGATGCATTATCAGCTGGTTCATCAGGATAGGGCTCTTCTAGAACATATTCCTTTTTTTCTTGTTTGAGAACAGTTCTCAAGTTTTTATGCCAATCAATAAAGTTTGTTCCAAAAAGTTTTTCCTTTTCAAGAATTGATGGCAAATTAAAACTAAAAGTGTTACTAGCAGTAGGTGCCATGATCTACAACAAAAATGCAAATTTCAGCACTATGCTATGTGAATCTTCTATCAAATAAAAGATACTCCACTACAAGATATACAATCGTTTTCCCTCTTACGACATATAGTGGGACATAAGTAATTTCTTGTGAGCTTTGGCATCACTGCTAAAAAATTAGTGACATAAGTAAGCAACACTTTGCTAATCACATCACTATATGACTCTTGTTCGTTGGGGTGCCATCTAATGCCTCGACGGTCAACTCCATGCCCTAAAGCCCAAAACCATTTTGATAGCTTTATTAAACAAACCAATACTATGCTTGTGGATGTCTGACATCCACCCTAACTGGTTCAGATAATAGATGGCACTCTGCTTTGGTAGACCTACCATACAATGATCAAAAACCTTTGTACGTGTAGCTATTGGAAAGGGCATCAGCGACTCTTAATTTTCTGAGGAAAACTATTCTAATTTGGTAACGATGCCTACCGCATATAAACATGAAAGAATAGTATGACAGGAACATAAGTAAACATCAGAGGCAATCATATTAACTGTGACATAGTATGGCTATTTTTATATGGTGATCTCCATCTCCATGGTTCCTGTCCTTCGGGTCATCACGCTTTAAGCCTCCATGATCTTGTATGAGTCTATTACATCTAATAGCACTATACAAATTATATGAAAAGAAGCATCACATGTCGACACGCAGGTCGTACAACAATAGAACATCCTTGGGCTGTAATTAACCATGACACGCAGGACATGAAAATTACATATATGCATCATATACATCATAAGGCCATATCAGTCACAGCATTCTCTGCAAAAACGAGTTAAGCGTAGAATCTATAGGTGACTAAAAAGCAGACCCAGAACTTCTGGCTCAAAGCCCGGAACTTCCGAAATCACCCTTCTGTATTGAATTTATTTTGACCCGGAACTTCTGGCTCAAGGCCCGGAACTTCCGAAAATAACCTTCTGTACGGAATTTATTTCTGCTCAGAACTTCTGAACCCAGAACTTCCAAAAATGACATTCTGTACTGGGATTATTTCAGCCCAGAAGTTCCGGCTAGAGCCTGAAACTTCCGAAAATCCAACGCAAGAACAATATATCTAATCTATCTTCACCACATATCATCTATATGTGCATGATCAAGATCGAACACTACGCATGTAGGCTCTGATACCACTGTTAGGGAACGGGTAGGCTACGCTAGCAAAAAACAAAACTTTTCTACCTCGTTTAACCTAGGAATCATGCGAGTAATGGGATCATGGATCGTTACCTCTAGTCGCGAGACGCGCTAGGGCAGCAGAAGAAGAGTTAGGGAAGCGCGTCCTCGATCAACTGCGCCCAGCTCTGTCTGATCCTCAGTGATGAAGACGATGCAGCCTTACGATCCTCATGTCAAAATGATCAGCGCCGCAATTACAGCAGCGCCTCTATGGTATCCACACATACAGGGACAAGATCACCTTAAGCCGGTATGCTAGTACAGCGCGAGAGGTTAGGAGAGATGCGGCCACAACAGGTGAGGCCAGGGGAGAGGTGACGGCTAGGGTTAGGGTGAAGCAGCCGCCTTTTTGTCCTAACCCCACCTCTTCTTATATAGAGCCCTCTGATGGGCCTTTAATCAGTATTAAAGTCTAACAGATCTAATCTGTTCGTCTGGTCTGGAAGTTCTAGTCTAGGCCCGGAACTTCCGAAAATAACCTTCTGTACAAATTTATTTTTGCCAGAAACTTCCGGTCCAACCAGAACTTTCGGACCCGAAACTTCCAAAAATAACATTCTGTATCAAATTTATTTCGACTCGGAAGTTTCGATTCCACCCGGAACTTCTGGTTCGTCTAGAATCCTCCTCTAGAGCAGACCCGAAACTTCCGGTCCAACTAGAACTTCTGGTTCATCCAGAACTCGCTGCCAGAGCGTGCCCGGAACTTCCGGTCCAACCAGAACTTTTGGTTCGTCTAGAACTTATCTAGAGGGCATATTTTCGTAAAGGTCATAGGCCCATTTAGCCGTCATGGACTTTTGTGATTTACTAGAACTCTGCTTTTGTGTCGTGGAGATGAGAGTTTGTTCGAGCGACGCTTTCTTCCTTTGTTTTTTTTGCCGACGACTGAGTTGACTGATGACGAGAACTGCCACTCTGCGAAGGAGGAGGGCTATGACTCCTCTGCATTTCTGGGGAGGGAATAGGAGAGATGTGCTCCTGCATTTGTTGCGATGGAATGGGAGGGTCCGAAAGGGGCGCCAAGGGCATGTGTAGCGGTGTCGTTGGCAAGGGTCTCAAAATGATGTAACGTTTTGTCATAGAATGAAGTTATATATCGCCTGTCCTAATGTGTTAACCCCATCACCTCCAGGGTTGTCGAGCTCTAGGTCTTCATACCCTTGAAGTATGGTGGTCACTGAGACTCTGGAGTATCCACTTGGGATGGAACTCCTGTGCATTGTTTGGCCTTCCACCGCTTCATAAGCATCGCCGGCTGCCACCTTAACCGATATGTTTCTTGCCGGTATGTGTAGGTCACAAGGCGTAATGTGAGTTATGTCATCCACAGGATAATGTCTCTCATCCTCATCGGGGATCCCTGTGGAAGCGCAGCTGCTACGTGCACGTCCAACGGGGCTAGCTAGTTGCTTTTGCATATTTGGATTTGGCGTTGAATGCATCTCGCTAATTGTTGCAGTCACTTGTCGTTTAATTTCTGCAGCCATGTCTTTCTGTGTTGCAACTAGCTTCTCTTCCAATAAACGGACCGTCTCTTCTTGTACCGCTTTGCTCCTCCTATGGCTTCTATAGCTGCCTTGGTCCTGAGGAAAGCCATACTTCCACGGAACCATGCCAACATCTCGCGTGCGACCAGGGTGTTCAGGATTTTGAAGTGCTCTGGTCAGCTCATCCTTTTCCCTGTCAAGGTGAAAGGTTTCTTCTAGGACTTCTTGGCGAGCTTATATCAGCCTTAGGACTGATTCTCTTATTTTATCAGAAATAATCATATGTCTTTCATCTGAGAGTTTGCCCCCGTGGCCAAAGAACCAGTTCTTTGCTTGTTGACACCAGTCATACATGTCCTATTTTTTTCCCTTCTCGATAAAATCTTTTTCAATTGCCTCTATCATAGGAATCATCTTTTTGTAGCCCGCTGATCCAAATTTGTGAAAATATAGTTTCTTGGAGGCATTCAACTTATTTTGACTGCTTGAGGTTTGCCCTATTTCTGACAACTTGTACTCGATGAAGGAATCCCAGTGATCCCTTAGTTTTGGGAATTTGTTAAAGTCCGTTACTTCTCCTTCTTGACATAGGCGTTGAAAAGATTTTTCTTGAATGTTTGAAAAGCTACCGCCATCTTCTTTAAAGCTCATTCTTTTATCTTATCGATTTTATTGGTTGGAAACTGGAAGTACATACTCAACCTCTCCCACAACATGTACTTCACCGACTGAGCGAGCGTGTGTGGATTGTTTTCTTGGGTTGATTTCCAATGCCGGATGCTAATGCGCACGGTGTCTCTAACCAGATATCCACACTAGTTTACAACCTTGGTGGCAACGTCGGTAGGAGCAAGTGGTTCACTGTTATCAGCAACTTCTATGATGACCCATATCCCCTTGATCTTTTTAGTTGGATCCCTTTTGAGAACTTGACTTGTCACTTCTGTGGGCTGGAAAAGAAATTATGAAGAGTCATGAGCCACACATATGGATTTAAAATAAATCAAGTGTATAATATTATCGACAAAACTAAGACTTTACGTTTGCTACACCAACTTTGGCCTCATCATCAGCTTGCTCGCCGGACATGTTGAGATACATGTAAGTCTCTATGTCATCGGCCACTTGGCCTTGCGCCTCTACATGTTGGTATTCATAGCCACCTTGTGCAATCTCGTCAAGGATCATTCTCTTAGCTTTTGCTTCGTCAAGAGTCATTTTACCTACTAAAACAGAGTAGCGTTATCGCCAGTGCTCAATGACGTCGACGTTACACAATGATTGCATCAGTGTTCGACACTAAAGGTTCAAATGACTTGGTTCGAATAACTTAGATCATGTACCATCAGGAAAATTTCTTAGATCATATATCATCACGAAAACCTACTTAGATCATAAGGCATTATAAAATGCCATATATAAATTTACATCACATACATACGCATTTCATTTACATCATATCATACATTCAGTAAGTTCTCAACCTTGTAGGAGGTGCACACCTTCCAATCTTTCATATAAGGTTGATCTGAATAGGAAGATAAATTTGAGCTTTTTAGATAAGGAATCGAAGTGATGAAAAGAAGAAGGGGATAGAGATGCTTACCGAGAGCGACGATGAGGGGCTCCGACAAAAAACAACGAGTCGGCGACGTCCACCATGGCTCACTGCATTGAAGGAGTCGGCGAGACAGTGTATCGAAGTGGTGAAAAGAAAAGGGGGATAGAGATGCGTATCGAGGGTGACGGCGAGGGGCTCCGGCAAAAAAGGATGAGTCGGTGACGTCCATCACAGCTCACTGTAATGAAGGAGTCGGCGAGACAGTGTATCGAAGTGGTAAAAATAGAGGGGGATAGAGATGCGTACTGGGGCGACGGTGACGGGCTCTAACGAAAAACGACGAGTCGGCGGCAGATAGTTAAGTGGTGATGACGTCCACCATGGCTCACTGCAATGAAGGAGTTGGCGAGACAACATATCGAAGTGGTGAAAATAAGAGGGGGATAGAGATGCGTACCGGGGGTGACAACGAGGGGCTCTGGTAAAAAATGACGAGTCAGCGACGTCCACCATGGCTCACTGCAATGAAGGAGTCGACGAGACAGCGTATCGAAGTGGTGAAAAGAAGAGGGGGATAGAGATGCATACCGGTGGCGATGGCGACTGGCTCCGGTGAAAAACGATGAGTCGACGGTGGACGGTTAAGTGGTGACGACGTCCACTACAGCTGACTACAATGAAGGAATCGGTAAGACAGCGAATCGAAGTGGTCAAAAGAAGAGAGGGATAGAGATGCGTACTAGGGGCGGTGGCGAGGGGCTCTGGCAAAAAATGATGAGTCGGCGGCGGACGGTTTAGTGGTGATGGACAGATGGAGGAGGCAGTAGTTGCAAACTGGTGGGAAAAATTTTGGGGTAGATCGTGGCCCCTTTTAAACACCCAGCCTTTAGCGCCGGGTAACAACATAGACCAGTACAAATAGTCCTCTTTAATATCGGTTCCTATGTTCATCTGGTACTAAAGGTTTTTCTAAACCCTAGCGCGGGCTCCTAAAATCTCGCGCGGGAGCCCTTAAGTACTAGGTGGTAAGGATACCCAATACTAAAATATGCATTTTAGTATCGGGTATCTGAAAGTTGCCAAGAGGGGGTAAATAGGTAATCTAAAAAATTTCAACTAAACTGGTTAGTTTTAACTTCTAGGGCCTAGACTATCCGAACTTAGTCGGATACTCTGGGTACCGGATGAAATGTCAAACTTCCGATGGTCTAGATTATCCGGGTATAACCGGATGATCTAGGTACAATAGATCTGAAACAGTAAATATTACAGAATACGATCTAATCAATGAACTTTGAAAGCATGAATTCAATGAAACTTATGATTGCTAGTTAATAGGTAGATCAATAGTAAATACAACTAGCAATGCAAGGGTAGACACAAAAGATTTTTCACCGAAGTTTGGATCTAACGATCCTACGTCTCCGTTGAGGAAACCTCAAAGGGCCGGGTCTCTTTCAACCCTAATCCTCACTAAGCGCTCACCACTGCAAGCCTTGGATTTCCACTATGTTACCTCTTTGAAGCCGAGGCGAGGCCGAGTACAAACTTGTCCGGTCACCCACAATCCCTTGGGTGTTCACGGATCGACGTCTAGCCGTCTAGGAGGGATCACCTCCAAGAGTAATGAATCCGTTGATGTGATCCAAGATGTGTGCTCAAGAAAATCACGAAGAATACGATGCACACGCTACAATAACTCCCAAAGAATGGATCAACCAAGAACACGAGGAGTTTGTGGAGAACTCCCAATCAACTCTCAATATCCAATCAAGAATCAAGCACTAGAGAGAAAGAGAGAAATATGACAGGGCTGCTAGGGTTTGGAATCATGTGCCCTGATTATGGGAGAGAAAATGTATTTATACCCATGTCCCAAATCTGGCCGTTAGGGCAAAAATAGTGCACTATTCATCTAGACAATCTAGGCTTAACCGGATAATCCGGACTAATAAAAATTTGAAACAGAACCAAAGTTTCGGATAGTTCGGCTTCAATCCGGATATTCCGGGCCAAAATTAAATTCAACCAGAAAGGTGTTTTCGGATCATCCGACCAAGGTCTGGATGCTCCGGGCCACAGAATAAAATCCAACAGAGAGTATTTTTCGGATTATCCGGCCAAAATCTGGATATTCTGACTCACAAATTAAAATTCAATAGAACACAAATTTTGGATCATCCGGATAACTCCGGATGTTCCAGGCTTCAAAGAAAATCAAAAACAGAACCATGTTCTCGGATAATCCTTCCTGAACCTGGATAGTCCGATGTGCAAATAAATCGAAACAGAACATATTTTTTGGATTATCCGGCTAGAGTCCAGATACTCTGACGTGTAAAATAAATCTAACAGAACACAATTTTCGGATACTCCGGACATGTCCGGATTACCCGGCTTTACTGGAAAGCCAAAATCCAACTTAGAAAATTCCAAAATTTTTTAAAGAAGATTTTACTTTGAGTACTTAGCTTTAGATCATTAATCAACGTATCCCCCTTGATAGTACAGCACACATAGACTTAAGAAAATATGAAATGTAAGCAATTTACATATTTTGAGCCTAAGTAGAACTAAAGAGGCAATTTCTCCAAAAATTGATTGAGCCGCTATACCACCTTAAATTTGAATATCTGCATTCATCTTAGCAACATTGTTAGTAGTATTTGATCACTATTGTCATTAATACACTAAAATAAATTAGAGACCTAGATGCATCAAGATACACTTTCAATCTTCCATTTTTGGTGATTGATAACAATATGATCAAAGAAGTGAAACCAAATTACAAAAAGATGAATATAAGCATTGAGGCTCCCCCTAAATGCATGCATCATTATAAAGTAGTAAACACGACATTGCACACATTTAGATCATAAACGTGAAATGAACATAATTAAACATAAAACACAATTAGCATTGTTTATTACAGCTCATCATCCATGCCACACATAAGAGTAAAATAATATTATAAGCCCAATTGTTCTTGACATGGATACAAAAATGGAATCAAAAATGAAATTCTAAAGCTAAGCAATGATAACGACTTTGACTTCTTTGACTATTCTCCCCCTTTGGCATCAAAGAAACCAAAAAAGAGAGAACACAACAAATGGCTCACCCGGAGTCGTTCTCACTCTCACCATCATCATTACCATCATCTTCTTCAGACGATGACGACGACTACTGTGGAGGCTCCTGCTGCTGGGACGACCCTGCTCTGGATCCAAAGAAGTGGGCATAGGGGTCGGTGCAGTCAGCGAAGACGTTGGGGTCGTTCTTCTCATCAGAATCAGACAGAGGCTCCATGAAAGGATTGCCTAATTGTTGAAGCAGTAGATTGATCGCCTTGTTTTGCCTCTCAATCTCCTTGACCTGCCGCCGATTGCTATTTTGGCACATCGTGAAGATAGCCAACATAATCCTCTTGATCGGCGAGCTAGAGGAGCTGGGCTGTGGTGTGGATCACCGAGGACCACGCCGAGGCCCGGCAGGAGGAGGCGAAGCTGCTGAGGAGGACTGCCCTGGAGGCGCTTTGGAAGCCGGTACCTGAGGAGTGTACCCGCCGTGCTCAACCTCATGTACCATCTTCCGGTGGGTGACCCGATCGATCACGAGCTGAATGTACGGGGGCGTACACACAACTATTTGTGGGAGAGATGGAAGTGGTCCAGATCTCACTCCAAAGGAAGCGAGAAATGCTGAACACTCCACGGTCCTCCCTCATGACCGACAGTAAGTTGCGGGCATTGCCCAACAACGACAACGAGTCCTCGAACTTTGTAGAAGGGTCTTCCTAAACTGGCTATTCAGCACTGAGAAAACTAGGGAGAGGCCCTTTGTCTTATCTCCAAAAAACGAACCGAGCTCATACAAAAATGGCACTACATCAGCTCCAAGCATGGATTCTAGATCCAACCAGAATATTGTAAGGTCATTTGCATCTAGACCAAGGATAGCAGCGAAGTCACTGAGAGTGACCTTGTACTCAACTCCCTCTAGTCGCTAGTGAAAAGATGGCTCATCATTGTCTACTGTCTGGAATAGAGTCGAATAAAACTGGCAGATAG
>KE370797.1:119570-170800 GCA_000418225.1 Zizania latifolia
GTCTAAAGCATCCCTTACATAATTCCGAGGATCCACATTTCTCTCCCTCCTGCCTCAAGAGTCCGTCTCATATAGTTGACCTCGGATCTTGGAGTGACCCCGCCAACCGTAGTGGGCTCTTGGACTTTCCTTCGGACAAGCTGAAGCAAATCATCGCTGCGGCTTTCCTTTGCCTTTGCCTTGAGATGGAGGAGGAGGCCGCACTGACGAGGTGGCAGGCACTTGGATGCCAATGTCTGGAAACCGGCGTGCTCTGGAAGCTAGCCGCTTAAAACGGCCTCGAGAAGCTGGCCCGGCACTAGGAACTGGAGGAGACCCTCTAGCGTCACTGTCGTCGGTGAAAGAGTTCCTAGGATTGTGCTTAGCCTTCTTGTGTCTTTCGTCAGACATGACGACAACTGCTACAAAGCAGCAAATGATCAAAAGTTGAATCAAGGAATAAAAATTTTTAAATGTAACCTAACCCGGAACCTTCGGACTTAACCGGAGCCTCCGGGACCCAAACTATCCGGATAGGACCGGATCATCCGGGTTCCACAAAATTGAAACCGATTGATCTCGACAATGTGGCTAGAGAACATCACAACAACATCTCTAGGACCTATTCTAGCCTAAAAGATTCAAGAAATAACCAAAGACTAGAGGAAAAATCGTCGACCTAGGGCAAGAACAGAGCATACCTCAAAGACAAACTTAGAGGCGAAGAGAGGACGGTCGGCGCTTCCGGAAGGATGCTAGGCTCCCCCTCAACAGATCCCGTGATTCCCACGGATAAGTTTCGAAGAAAACCACCGGAGAAATTGAGAGTCGGAGTGATATACACAAATACAATGTTACGAAAGCTTATAATTCGAATGATCATTTTATATACCATACGGTAAATAATAATTATATTGCCATAGTTATCTTACGTTGACCATAGATATCCGAAAGGATTTTGTTTCTTGACCGAAATGAGTAAAGTTTACCTGCCAGCTAGTGACATCTCAGTATCTCACGATCGGTCAACTAAATTTATTAGTAGGAGTGAGTTGTTTCCCACTAATACGAATATACCATCGAGTTGGTGTAATGACATATGCATTATTCATGCTAATTTGTTAGTTAACTTTATACCGATCGGAGGCATGCATGCATGTAATTTCCTCGTTTAAGATCAGCATGTATGCATGCATGACGACTCTCTACTTCATTAAGGTATGAAAAGCAAATTGTCTGCGCCGTGAATTCAATAATTAATACATTTAAACAAGTGTGAATCATTTATCTTAATCCATCGAACTGTCACAATAATTAATACATATTACCATCTAGCCAGGAATGTATAATAATTAGTTGTTTTGTTTTAAAATATTTGGTAGCTAGATTTTACTCTTATCGATTTAAGAAAAGAGATCGATAAAGAAAAGCTACATAAAACATGTAATATGTAATAGCTGATTAATATATCATTGATTTTTTTTAAATCAATGAATTAGATTTATTACAAGGTTATATCTAAAAAACCTTTAATAAATTAATTTTATAGATAACCTACGGACTCCATATAATTATATAGAATATGTAATACAATTCCTCATAAAAAATCCATCTCATTTAGTATAATTCTGTTCAACAACATTTTCAGCCACAAATATAGATGATATACATATAGCTGCTGACGTGGAGCTCGATTGACACACGAGCGTAGCCGACATATATACGAATGTACGTGCCGACGGATCTCTAGCAGCTTTCAGCCAATAAATAGTTGTAAATAGTTGGAGCAAATTGATTTCTCTTTGAATTCAATCGATGTGCAGTACACGTTCTTAATAATTAGTAATTAGTAATTGACTAAGAATAACAATTTTACCATTTATCACTTGTTTTTTTCTACAAATCGAACTCACCACCTTAGACTCGCACAAAGACATCTTATCATCTCAACTTAAATCAATAGCTGGCAATTATCAAATATTTTATTATTTTCATTCTTTTTAGGCAAATATTAAATTTGGGCCCATAAACATTCTCAAATGAAAAACTTTCAACTACAAAGCTATAATTTTGTATAAAATTTATTCCCATCCAATCTCATATGAAATAACTATAGTTTTAAACTGCCTTTATAGGCTTTTTTATGCTTAATTACCGTATGTAGAAATAAGACTATTTTCATTGAGTTTTCTGAACCAACTGTAAAAATAAAATACTGATTTTATATACAGGTGGTTTCTTAAATCGCTCGTATACAGAAATAATGCTATTTTTACAGACGATCTCTTAAGATGAGTGCATGTGAAAATGGACCAATTTTACCGTTAGTTGTGTTAAGTGGAAGTCATCCTCAGTGGTTTCTAGTTCACTAAAAGAAGGAAAGAGAAAAGAGTTACGCGATTTACTCGATGCTAATCTAATAATTTTAAAAAAGTAGATGATACTTAGAAAAAGTGATAAGTACGAAAAAACTCACTTTGACAAATAGATATAACAATGTATGCAATAATAAACTCGAGTGGGATATAAATGTAGATATAATTGGCAAAATACATAAGAAAAAAGTCATTCGACAAATAGATATAATGATGTATGTAATCATAAACTCGAGTGGGATATAAATGTAGATATAATTAGCAAAATACATAAGAAAAAAGTCACTCGACAGATAGTATAACGATGTATGTAATAATAAACTCGAGGGGGATATAAATGTAGATAGAATTGGCAAAATACATAACAAAAAAGTCAATGTATAAAGATGTATATAATAATAAACTCGAGTGGGATATAAATTTAGATATAATTGACAAAATACATGAGGAAAAGGTCACTCAACAAATATGTATAGGAGGGGACTATAGGAGCCGGACGTGTTCGACGTGAAGCAAGAGATCGAACGTTGCTTTCAGCCGTCTGATCCACCGCGTGCAATCTTGGCCGTCCGATCAAACTTTAACTACCAGCACTGAAACATGACGCGTTACTGATTGAAACATTACGTATATATTATGTAAAACATTTATCAGAACTGATTGAAACATTACATAAAAATACTTGAAACAAAATATATTTCTAGCTAAAACATGATGTGTTACTGATTGAAACATTGCATATATATTATATAAAACATTTATCAGAACCGATTGAAACCTTACATAAAAAAATACTTGAAACAACAATATGTTTCTAACTGAAACATGACGTGTTACTGAAATATTTATCAGAATAGATTGAAACATTATATGTAAATAGTAGAAACAATTTGTGTTTCTAGTTAAACATGATTTATATATTTTTTGAAATACTACTAATGTATAAAAATGATACATTATTTAATGAATAAAATAAAACAAATGTTACACTATTTGAAATATTACGGTATATTAGCTGAAATAATATGTGTAGTTACATTAAAATATTATTCGTAATTATTGAAATATTGTATCTTTACAGTTTTTCGATGGACAAAAATACTTAATTATTAGGCTGGGTCTAGTTCCCTCACGCGCAACGTTTGCTAGACCGCGCGTTCAATGGAAGCGTTGGCTCTGGATGCTCGGCCTCAAGCATTTATGATAGGTATAACGATGTATGCAATAATAAACTCAGGGGATATAAATGTAGATATAATTGGCAAAATACATGAGATAGGATCACCGTGTGATGTATGTAATATTAAATTCGAGGGGGATAAAAAATGTAGATATAATTAGCAAAATACACAAGATATGGATCACGTGTGGAGCTTAGCTGGTTATCGAGTTGCAGGATTCGTCAAGATTCGCCATCCATCCATGTGCGTCGGCGTCGTCGTCGATACTCGATCGGCGTGGTGGCGCCGTCCATTTCGGCGTCGTTGCACACTGCAACTAGTCTCCACGCGCCTTTCGTCGATATATATCCATGCAGGACATGATGTAGCCATGCAGTGCTGATCTGAATCGATATCTGATCGAGCTGAAACCTACAGACTACAGAGACAGTACAGAAAACAGCAAGAGGAATATGAACAGCTACCAGACGACGCCGATCGATCGGCACATGCAGTAGCCGCCGACTTACAGCCGAGCTAAATTAAACTTAGTTAATCAATATATAACATAAAAAGTTCATTAAATTTTAATAATATTCTAGAGATAAGTCGAGTGCTAAGCCTTAACTGTCGTTACAGGTTTATCCATGTTAGAAAACGAAAACGACACATAGTCATATATATTTTGACACAGTATTAGAGTTAGAATCTATACGATTTCTATTATGTTTTCTATAAAACATGAATTCTACTAGAATTTTTATAAGTGGTTAGCAGGTCATATAAATATTGAGATATAATTTGTGTCTTAAAATCTGTTTAGGAAGCTTCAGATTGTAAGATATAGCAGGTGAGAATTAAGAGGAACGGGTGTTTCTTAGCTTCTGGATTCTAGTTTACTTATAGATTCTATAGTTATTAAGTCTCATAATCTAGATCCAAATTCTATATCATTTAGAAGAGCTAGAATATAGCTGCAGTTGCTAGAAACTACCAAACATGCCCTTAGACGTGGTGAAGTGGTGTGAAAATGAGAAAAAAAGAGAGAAATAAATTCAGAATTTTTTTCTCATATTCTTTGTGTTTTATCACAAATTTTATTTGCGAAGTCGGGAATACCGAGTATGTTGCTGACTACACCGTCTCAATTCTCAAATCGTTGCGTGTAATCCATGAGTACAAACATGGTTGTGCATTCGTATTCGTGCGTGTGATATTATTTCAACCTCTCCACAGTCAATCATTGGACTGGCCCGACACGGCGAGTGCGACCGCGACGGCCATGACGCGACGCCAACGCTCACATGCTGCTGCACTCGTTGGCTCGTTGCAATCATGCACGCAACGCAACGTGCCGTTTTTTTCCTTCTCTCCTCTCGATCGCCGTCTCGCGACGTCGCTGGATAACACTGCAATCTGCATGCGATCACACACATGTACATGCAATGTATTGCGAGAGCAAGAGCACTACTGCTACTACTACGAGATAGTGGCGCCAATGATGCAGAGATTGGCTCAATTATAGTGGACTTGGCCAAGCCCAACGCAGAAGAGACCTGGCAGCTTCCGGCCGTCACACGTGTCACGAGGGTGTGCTCTGCTGCGTGTGCCGGACCGGGCCCACTGGGTGCTGGTGCTGCATGGGGCCAAAGGCCACACATGCACATGCACTCACGGCATTTACAGCGTGGCCTCCACAGATGGGGTAAAAAACCGGACGCTACCGCCCGTTAAACGTTGTATTTTTATTAAGAGTACTTTTCGTAGATGTTTAGATTTCTAGAGAAATGTTTTAGATTTAAATTCTGTGTAGAAACGTTTTAGAAGAGAAACGGAATTCACTTCCTGAAACTATTTGACTGGTTGTCTAGATTCAGATTTTTTTTAAAAAAAAGTGACGACATTGACCAAAATGCTCTTAGCCATTCATACAACACACATAGAATTTTTCAGTAGGCTTCAACCCAATAGGAAATCACTAATTTGGCCATCCATACAATACGTATAGAATTTTTCACAGGCAACAATATAAGCATCAGAGATTGGCCATACGGCCAACAACCATTCCTTACCATCGTTAACAAAATGTCAAAGCCCACTCACATCGCAACGACAAGCATCAGGCTAGAAACTAGCAGGAGAGACGCGAGAAACCACCAGGAGGCGGCGTGCCGATGGCGCCCCGACACGGAGGAGGCGGCGCGTCGGCGTGGATCTGGCATGGAGCTTCTCCCGGCGTGGACCTGGCGTGGATCGGTGTCGAGCGGAGGATGCAGCACGTCAGTGTGGAGCTTCTCCCGGCGTTGATCGATGTCGAGCGGAGGATGCGTCGCGCCGACGGCGTTCCGGTGCAGAGAAGGAGGCGTGGAGTCTGGCGTGAACAACGAATGGCAGAGTTGTAATTTTGCTGGAACGGACAGGTGCGGCCGTGCGGGGGCAAGAGAATCAATGCGAAATCCATTTTCACCGTTTCTCTATTTGCACAGTACTGTCGATTCGCTCCAGACCAGAATCACTTCACGAAATAGTTCGATTGGCAGTGAATCTGCCATTTCTGTAGAGAAACGGAACTAGAATCTGCTGCCAAACGTCCCCTAAAAGACCCATATGCACTTGAACCGATAAAATCGGAGGAGTACCTATATTTTTTGTATTTTTATTATGAACAATAAGGTTATATGTAAGTTTGTTTTATACTTTATATCATTAATAAATTTTGTTAGATTTGTTGGATACTATTATTATTGTAGGGATTTATAAGTTATACCATTCTTTATAATACTAATCTAAACTATAATATTATGTTATTCCTATAATTTTAGGTGTAAAATTGTAATTTTTTAACATATACTCATACGTATTCTTCCATTAATTTATAATTTTCTATATTAAAATAAGAAAACAAATATAATGTTGAAAAACTAGTAGTCGATACGGTTTTTCTATTATGCCTCACTTAGTGTGGTAAAAGAAGGCAAAACATGCATAAGGTAAGCAAGTTCAATTACCGTGTTTTCTATCATGACAATTGACAACCACTACTCGATAGGAAATGTTTCTCTACGGTCAATTAAAAATTTTTATTTTGACAACAAGACCATTATAAATATAAGTATAAATATATTATCTATAAAACTGCTTTCCGTTGTAAAGATGTCAAACGCAACATAACGGAAATCAATTAAATTCGACAAAATTTGGTGAAATCCGGTAAATGTCTATCAAAATTAGTGGTTTTTGACTAATTCGAGCACCCTCGAATGTCAACCTCAGATTTGTAAACCGTGCAGCGTGCAATGCACCAACAGCAAGATACTGGCAGTTACCCAACCTACAACGTGGTGCAATACGTAGTTTGTTTGCCAGTTAGCACCAACGAAAGTATGAACTGTCCTACTGTTTTTGTCTACGTACGGCCGATTCCTCTCCTACATTTCATTTGCTGTTGCGTTCAACGTCGCATTGCAAGTGGCAAAACAGCCACTTCGCGCGTGAAAAAAATTATGCGGCACCGGTACCTATAAATGATATATTAGGTGTGAATAAGTAGGAAAAAAAAGACAACGACGTCTTAAACCGAGTATACAGAATAGCCGACGCGAATACCAAAGTGAATCAGTATGGTCGGCATCACCTGTCCATGAGCAAATTAGCTATATTTATCTATCACTCCAAATTAATAATCTAACAAATCTTTCTCTTTAATTTAAATTTTTGTTTAGACCGTGGTATTGTGACATAAAAATATAAAGTAATTTTAGATAAAAATATAAAAATGTTTAAAGTTTAGAGATATATGACACCGGTGCTTTCCCTCGGCGCGCGGATTATAAATGGCCGCCTAGCTCTTGGTCATGGCACCACCACCATCATCCAAAGCTAGCTCGAACCACACGCTCTCCACTTCATTCGTCTTCTTCCTCCCGCCCTTCGACAACGCATCATAGTTTAAGCTTAAAGATTACAACGATAGATATGAGGCCTCGCAGCGTCTCGTCTTCTTCTTCGAAGCTTGCTGCTGTCTCGCTGCTTCTCCTCCTCGTCATCTGCTTCTTCTTCCACTGCGCCACAGCTGCTCGCCCCTTACCAACCGCTACTCCTGCACACCAAGGTAGCTAGCTGCCTAGCTCTAGTTTGCAGCACTTCGATTGTTGTTTGATCACTCGCAGCACATGCATAACTACATATATCTGAATATCTGATCGCCCTGACGTTTTCGAGCTACTTTTCTTTCAGAGAACGATGGCGCCAAGGCAGCTGCAGATGAGACGATAGTGCTCCACCAGGAAGGCGCCGGCGGCAATGGCGACGAGGACTCCGAGTCCGAGGTGAGAATGAAAAGAAGGCAGCTTCGAGCATCCATGGAAGCCGCTGAATTAGTGGTAACTAGCCTTGATGTATCTATCTTGTTCTGGTTCAATTCTCAGCTGATGGGAGCAGAAGCAGAGGAGGAGGCGTGCTCGGAGGGGAACGACGAGTGCATGCAGAGGCGGCTGCTCCGCGATGCCCACCTCGACTACATCTACACGCAGCACAAGGGCAAGCCATGAACCAAAGTTGCTACAAGCTGAAGAATAACCTGCATATGAATCTGTATGTTCTCGCTGCATCAGATTCAGACGTCGATCTAGGATCAAAATATTTGCATGTATCACTGTCCCCGTCGATCTGTACATGGTACCTCTTAATTTCTCCATCCAAAGTCTACTTGCTTAATCAGTGTGCATGTGTAGCATCAGAGAAAAGCCAAGGCATTTGTGGTTCTCTGACGAGTGTGGTGATGATAATTGCTGATGGTATTTCGGCTGGTGTGAAATGTTTGAAACTTTGAACAAGCAGCTTGAACATATTAAAATCTTGTTTTGTTTGATAAAGAACACAAACTTGCTCATCTCAAAAGAAAGAAATTAAAAAAGGACACAAACTTGCACTTGTTTTCTGCCGCATGTCTGTCTGAATGCTTGCCTGCCTGCCTGTGACCTTGTCTGCAACTGCAACCTTCCCGAATTTCTTTTATTTATTTCTCCAAGACAACAACCATTGTGTGTGTTCAACCTTTCACACTGTTCTACAGTGCAAAAATTATGGGCCTTCTACATCAGACCTGTCCCCTGAGATTCCATATCGTGGTCACACAGGCAGACAGCTCATAAAAAGTCAACACCGTGTCTGTTTGCAGCTACAGAGGCTTTGATAAAATCTGATCTGACCATGGAAAGAGAGACACCGAAAGATGCTCCCAGCTCACATGCGATCTATGGCCATGACTCACACACTACCAGAAGTTCAGGACCCCATTGCAAATTGCATCGAATCAAAGTAGTGTCACCAAACCGTTTAGGTAATTAAGCTTTTCACAGATTTTACCATCTAGCTAAACACCAAGGTTACTGATTTTAATTAAGAAGAAAGGTGACCAATTACATTACTGAACTGAACAGATTAAGTAGCGCCCACTGCTTCTACATATCTCTCTCTTGTTTTCTTTTTGAATGGCTTGTGCAGATCTAGTGGCCAATAGTGTGAGCTCCGTTATCTGACGAAGTGATCAGTGTGGTCGTCGATCTTAGCTAGCAGCTGCATCATCTTCAGTCTCCTGCTACTGCTGGAGTACCATACCAGCTGCTGCTGCTGCTGCGGTACTGGTGTGTAGTTGATGGATGTAGTGCGCGTGTCAGGTTCTCGCACTAGAAGAGCGAGCACGCACGCACGCACGCTTTAGTTGCTTCTTTTCCGGCAGATGGATCAGAGAGAACGAGATAGTGTGTGAACCAAAGAGGTCGGCCACTAGCTACTACACTTCGCAATTGGAGGGGCCACTTTAATTTTGGCCTTCATGCAGATGCAGAACCGCAACATAATATATATCTCTATCTATATACCCTCTTCAATTCCTTTTATAGAGTCCTTTTAGCTTTCAACTCTTTACTAGAAATAAGTTGATCTAGAACTTATAAGCATTTTAATCTCTTTCCTATGTGTTTCTGCCTCTCTTCTTCTCGCGTAGCAGCCTCGTGCGATCAAAACCATAGCCTCACCGATTTTAGCCCCCTTCATCTGCCGAGCCCACCGCCCCTATCATTGTGATCGAGCACCATGGCGTGTTGATCAGGTGGTCAGTAGGGTAGTGCTGTCAGACCTCGTGAGCTAGACAGCATCCCTGTTATCTGTAAGGTATATCGTTTTCCTTTTTTTTTTCTATTTTTGGATCGGTCAACCATTGCAATACAAATCCTATCTTATTTTATAGGAATAGAAGTAGTAATCCATCTTAATATTACTCATTGTTTTCTATTTTTGTATCGATCGATCACTGCAATGCAAATGCTCCAATATATTGATTCACTTCATTAGTTTTACAAATACGATTACAAATACAAATGCAATGCACATTAGTTTTATAAATGCACATTAGTTTTATAGGAAATTGAACAAGACTCAAATTGATCTATTGCCCTTCTTTCTTTTAGGAACATGCATATTCAAAATCGATCATTTATGTAAGCGTCATCTGATATATATTGTTTCCTAAAAACATACATTTTTTATTCTATATATAGGTAGCACAACCATAGTAAACTGATGTGTTATTGTCTCGCCACTTTAGTTCCTACCAAAGAGCTTAATAGGTGACTATAACATTTGTGATGGTGACAACTTTGAGATATTAACAAGATATGGTTGCATGGATATTGTTGACATTAAAAGATTCGGAGATAGGTTATGCATGGGAAATATTAGTCCATATTTACTGACCGAGTAGCCCTGGTAGAAAAAGACTACTTAGTAATAATAATGGGAGCACAATCATTTACTTATGCTACCATTTTTAATAATTATGATGATGAAAAAACACTATAAGTCATAGCAATATGTTGATCATTATCTACTTACACTAGTAATATGAAACTAAAAAATTGTACCATCCTCTTACACTACATACACCTTTAAGATTTATTTAAAATTTCTAAATATTAATATGAGCCTAGCCCATATTCAACATATTCCAACACTACACACTCGGATAATGTCTCATACTCTATATGTCTCAGCTTCTTTGCTTTGACCATGGCCAATCATAAGAGTACAAATCAAACAGCACCCTAAGATTGCTAAAAATACAGTGCCTACACAAACATGTGTATCTGAAGATGTCAGTTTCGACGTCTGCGTGTCCTTGTTCTCACTGATTGTAGAGTCATGAAACCAGATGAGAGCGTTGCGTCCAAATGTCATAGCAACCGCGATTTACGTTCACTATCTAGTCTCTAGACTTAGAAATACGATCGAAGAAAAAATAAGGAAAATATGAAACATTAGGTTGCTTTGGATCCGTGTTGTACAACCTAGGTTAAGGGGGTGTTTGGCAGGGCTTTAGCTCCTAGATTCAGGTCTAGTGAAGCTGGAGCCCAACCAAACGGTCTAGATTCACCATAGACTGAAGCTGAAGCAGATCGGAGTACTCCACAAAAATGAACTAGCAGAGTGAAGGAGCCTTTGGGTCGCTCCACAGCTCCAGATCCACTCCATTTTCCACAAATTACCTGCAAATGCCACTGAATTACACCCATCCCGCACCCCTCGCGTGAACTGTTCTGCACTTCTACGCACGGTAGCGTGTCGGCTTCGCGCGGCGGGCGGTGAGCTGCAGGCTGCGCATGGTGAGCTGCGCGCGGCAGGCGGCGGGCAGTGAGCGGTGGACGACGAACGCAGGGCGGCCGATCAGCGGTAGACTGCTAGCCAATAGTTGCCAGAGAAGAGGAGAAATCATGGAGAAACCCTAGAATTTTTCCTCTTTCTTTTTTCAATTTTACCCCTTTCTTTTTTCAATTTTCTCTAACATTCTGGAGCTAAACATCTAACCAAACACTTTTTAACGCAACTCTAGATTCTGTAGGATCTAAATTCTTACGGATCTAGATTTAGAACCTAGGATTTATGATCTGGAGTCCTACCAAACAGGTCATAAGGGTGCATGTTTAAAAGGATATTAGAGTTACAGTGCAAACGTATATGAAGCAGCCTAGCTTAATGATGGAATGACCAAAAGTAAAAGGAAGTCGAACTCCAATTCTGCAAAGTAAGATCGACATGGATTGATCGAAAGGTGGCCGGAGATACGTCGGAGGTGAGACAGATGGGTCAATTAGGGCGTCGCCGTCCAAGAGCACGACAAAAAAAAAAGTGTGAGGCCTTAGCCCATGGGCTAAATTTTTTCCCATACTATCTTATAAAAGAATAATTACTCACGTATAAATGGACATCTAGGTGCAAGAGGGTTGGCTGCATCTTTTTTTCAGGGAATGCCTGTACCTACCGTGAATATACCTTAAAGATGTGACTTCTTTTAATTTGTTGAGTTTAATTTTTGATTAGCAAATTTTAAATGTTTTTTCTTCAAAGTTGTTTATTCGATTTGTGGTTCGATTGTACCAGTTATACTCATTGTAATTAAATTTATTAAACAATATTTTATATTATTATATTTTGATGAAAAAGTATATATAACTACTAAATTTGGGCTTGTTCAATCTTCCACCTAATCAAACACTGTATCATCTGTAACTGAAATCATCCCATCCAATGCAGCGATCAAACCAAACGGACTTCAGCCTGTGGAGTATGGAGTAGTCCATCCACAGAACGTTGGCGCCGTTGGTAGGAGGGGCAAAAATCCTTCTCCCACCTCCACCCATGCTCCTCCTCGTCGCTGCTACTCCGCCGCCTCCGGCCGCCACTCGCCGGAGGAGCCTTGGCTCGTTGCTATGCCACTTGAGCTTGCGGGAGCTGGAGAGGTCACCGGAGCCTGGCTGCCGCCGCTGCGGGAGGCGAAGCGGATGGTGCTGGTGCGGCACGGGCAGAGCACGTGGAACGCGGAGGGGCACATCCAGAGGAGCAAATGAGATCCTCTGACGAGCTCCGACATCTCCGTGATCACGCCCAAGGGCGAGTCCCAGGCAGAGACCTCCCGCCTCATGCTCCTCTCCGACTCCTCCGACGCCTGCTTCACCAGCGCGCTCGCCCGCTCCCGCCGCACTGCCGAGATCATCTGGTCGCACCGCGACGATGACTTTATCCCGGAATCCGACCTCCGCGAGAACGATCTGTATTCCTTCCAGGCGGGGTACTGTTCTGGTCATCAGGCTGCTCTGCTCACCGGGTATTTGTGCAAATGCCTGAACAGTTTTGTTACGTTGCTGCTTCGATGGATGCTTCATGCTTGCCTGGTTTTCACTGGTTTAACATTTGCAGGAAATATTGTAGAATGAAAGGAAGGAGAGGTATGGAGTTATCTACCGGCAATGGCAAAAGAATGCAGCCAACTTCAGCATCGGCGCACTACCCAGTGCGAGAACCCTAGGACCGCGCACAGAATTGCTGGCAGAGGATCAGGATCCTGGCACATGAGGGCAAATCGGTGCTTGTTGTTGCACACAACGCAGTGAATCAGGCTCTTCTTGCCACCTCGTTGGGTTGGCACTGCTAGGTTCTGCTGTTCATTTTGCAGTTCCAAGGTTGAGGCCACAATTGATGTGTGGTTTCCTGGTGTTCGATTTTAGGACTCGGCACAGAGTACTTTTGGATCCTTCTCCATAGCAATTTTGGTGCTAGCGTGCTGGATTTCACCCCACAGACTGGTGGAAGGCCTCCAAATGTATGCTTTAACCACTTAAATCAGGTGTGTGTGGCTTTGATTGGGTAAAATTTTGCCTTTTAGTAGTATGCTATGCCTTTTTCACATAATCTTCTAAATAAATAGACAAAAGATTTTTTTGTCAAGACATAAATAAAGGAGGAAACCCAATAAAATGCAGGATTGAATCATCGAATCGTCTTTCCCTGTTTGTATTTGGTAGACCCCAAAGTCTCCTGTCACCTCAGGAAGTCTGGAGGAAGGAGACAAGCAATAGGCCAGATGTTCATACTAGTGTGTCAAGGAGCTACACAGAACAGTGCAGAGGTATGGATTTTCCTTTGTGAATTTGCATTTTTTATACTATTGGCTTCATAATTAGAATATTAATCTACTATATGGATGGCTAAGATATATATGGGACACCGGGTAATTTTCATTCCACCACTGTGTATGCATGTTTTGCATGATCATATTTGCAAAAAATACAAAAGAGAATTCGCTGGAGGAACTGTGTGCAGTTGATTTTAAGTAGTGAAGGGACTCCTTAAAAACCTTTAAAAGGTAGTGAAGAGACTTGAACCCATGATCTGAATTCTTAACCATCTTAACCCTCTGGCATGTGCTCTAACATTAGGCTACATGTGTACACCTTCTATGGACCAATATGCACCACATTTCGTTGTCCTGGATATTGAATTTGTAATTCCTGAAAATTAATTTGGAGAAACTAAGTGAACTAACCTCATTTGATATATGTATTTACAACTTGAGAATCTATAAGGAATTTGAGACTGTAAATTATAGAGAACAACATGAGTATATATCTGTAAAAGGAGAACAATGTATAGCTATTGAGATTTACCAGTTATGTAATGCTTTGCATTCCAGATTAGTTTGACTGGAATGCGGTAGGCACCGTTGGACATGCTTGGGATTATACAAGTAATCACTTTCTTCCGTGCATTACAAATTACAAATTTCTAACTGAAAACCTATGCTCGATGCTGGTCAAGTGCTTCCAGTCTCAGAAGACGGCAGAACTACTTTTAGATCAGAAGGTGAATGGTATTCTCTGTAGCCCACAAGTTGCAGCAGTTGATACTGCTACCACGATATGTGAGGTAACTACAATCTTCTGAAGTAACTGTGAAGTTTAGCCCAATGCATTATCTTTATTATCTGTTCATTACCTGCTTGATCAAACCACAATAGAGTGAATTGCAGGTCCAAGAGGCTGCTGATTGTGTGTCTCGTTGTGTGGAAATGAAGAAATTGCCAGAACTCGAAATTGATGATGCCTTCCAAACAAAGCACAAGGTTAGACCATTTCCACTTTCTATGGTTTATGATAAGAATCACAGTAGCTTTAAGATCATGTGTGCCTTGAAAATTCGCATTTGCATTATGGAGATATTTTTTTTTTGAACGCAAGCGAGAGAATCGCTGCTATATATATTAAGAAGAGAGATTGTTACACAAAGAAAAGTACAAAGAAGCCAAAGGAGAGGCACAAAGGAAGGAGGCTTAGCTCCAAAAGAAGAAGAAAACAACTAAAAAGGCAGCCGAGTCCGTTTAAAACAGTCAAAATCAGACGAAATTTGCTGGACCACTGAGCTGATGGAGTCGAAGTCTGAAGAGAAAATCCTGCGATTTCGTTCCTTCCAAACATTCCACCACGTATAAATGAGAAGGCCGCTGAAAAGATTGCGCTGATCTCGGTGCAACATCCTAACGGAACTATGCCACCAGTTATGGTAGTCAGAGTTTGGAACCATGGGTGGAATGCCAACTAAATGGTAGTGAGCTAACACCTGCAGCCACACCTGCTGCGTGAAGGGACAGTCGCAAGCGAGATGGCAAGGCGTTTCTAGACCAGTTAAGCAGAGAGCACAGAAAGGATTACATGGCCATCCCCTTTTCAATAAGTTATCTGCGGTGAGCACTTTGTGTTTGGTCAAAATCCAAGCGAAAATTTTACATTTCGCTTCAGCCTTCCCTTGCCAAATCTCATTGCTGACAGCAGGAACTACATGTCCTGAGAACTGAACCATGTAAGCTGTTTTCACTGAGAAGGATCCATCATTCGTCCATCGCCAAAGAAAGATATCCAGGCGCTGCTGATGGAGATATTTGGACTCTGCCAATTGCAATTTGCAACATTTAGATATCAAATTTATTCTAGATGCGCACCAATCAGCATATGATCTTGCTAGAGCTCTCACCTCAGGTGCCTACTTGCTGGTTGCCTGGTTACATGGAAGTTTTAATAGCTCTATGTATGTTTTGGGGGAGTTCAAATAATAATCCCTTTCTTCTCTTCTGCCAAGCTTTGGCGAAATAACTCAGTCTGGTTGGATGGGCATCTCCTTATGGAACCAGCTCCTCTGACGTCGACGTCAGGGAGCAGTCAGATTTTAGCCGTCTTGCTGAGATCTGTAGGGTTAAGCGGTCATCAGGACCCACTTTGTAGCAGTTGAAGATGAGGCTTCATGATAACCGAGGTAGCTCCACACCGTTGAATCCTAATGGGACGTCTGGAATCCGTCGACTACACTCTACGTCGGCTTCCCGACGGTTGAGGATCTCATTTGTCTCCTTATTCCTCGGAAGATCATGCGTCTCCTTAATGTTGCCAAGCATATGGATAATTGGATATGCATCATGATGTTGATGTGTGCACGCTGCACCAAGGTCCCAAGTAATTGCAGTGCAGAGTGCGACACGTGTCTTCCTCCTGCCACGTGTAGCTCTTCGCCCTCGAGTAACATGGAACCTTCGCCGCGTCTGCTCCATTCCCTACCCTACACTAGAGCAGTGGAGCTTCCGATGGATTCAGCATCGCAGCATGCAGCCAAATTCCACCGCGACTACCCCTTCTTGCCGGCGGCGGCAGCGGCTTGCGACTCCGACGGCGGCGGCTTACGACTCCGACGGCGAGGGCTTCTACACCGGCCGGCCAAGAAACCCAACCGCCGGAGACTCGACGGATGTGTTCCTCTTCCTCGCCGTCCCGGCCGGCTGGCTCATCCGGCTGGCCGCCTTCCTCGTCGAGCACGTCGCCTCTGCCATCCTCAGCCTCGTCCACCCATTCGCCGCTCTCGTCGGCAGGCTGCGCGCCGTGCCTGCGGCTGCGGCCGCCCTCCTCCGGCGCGCCGCCTCTGGCCTGCTCGCCGCTGCGTGCACCTTTGCGGCGCTCGCTGCCGCGTTCGCCGTGTCCTTCCTGATCGGCGCCGCTCTTGTCCGGCACTGGGTCGCGGAGCCGGTGTCCGTGCGGCAGCCGCTGTATTTCGACTACACCGAGGCGCAGCCTAGCGCCGCCGTGGCGCTAGGCGGCGCAGCGCGTGGCACGCCGCTGCCAGCGGGACACTTCGTGAGGGTGTCCATGGCGTTGCTGCTGCCTGATTCCTACCACAACCGCGAGGTTGGCGTGTTCCAGGTATTATTTCATTCCTGATCCAAATTTTCCCAAAAAAAAAAATCAGCCTGCTTTAAATTCTTTACAATTCACCGAATCCTAAAATTTTAAATTCACATTTCTCAGATTAAATCGGAGGCAATCTCTGCAAGTGGAATTGTCATTGCATCAACCATGCAGCCCTGTATGATTAGGTACAAGAGTTCCCCATTTCGGCTGATGCAAACCGCACTGATGTGCGTGCCACTCACCGTGGGCATGCGCAGCGAGAGCCAGAATGCAAACCTCAAGCTGCTGCACTACAGGGAAGGCCATGGCCGTCACAAGAGAACAGAGCTCATCAGAGTCCTTCTGCAGCCAAGGGCTATGACAATGTATTTGCCCCAGGTGTACCAAGCAGAGATCGTTGTGCAGTCATCTCTTCCATGGACAAAAGAGCTTGTTCGCACATTGAAGTGGACACTATGTGTATGGGTGTCTCTCTCTATCTACATTTTACTACTTGTTCTTGCCATCTATTGCGTCGGGCCCTTGGTATTATCTGCAGGCAACAGGCGATTACATGATCATAATGATCATCAGATCGATGAGAAGGAAACTTCTGATTTGGACATGGAAGATTTAGATAGGAGATCAGACAAGAGATTATCTGGAGGTGTTGCAGTGAAGTGGAAGGAGAGGATAAGACAGAGGAAAGCACAACATGGAGACAGAGTGGAGTTCAAGTTTACAGAGGGTTCAACTTCTGCTGTGACAATGGAAGAGACTGGTTAGGTGATTGATGATCCTGGAGAGTAAGGTTAAATTCAATTGTATGTGTCTTGAGTTCAATTAAATCGGTCAAAGCAGTTCAAGGTGAAGCTTGTGTTGACATTGAATCACAGTTTGGTCCAGGCAAAGTTGTATATGGTGACATAAAGGGCTTCGTACAATACAAGTGATGGCAACAATGATACTGCAAATGCATGCATTGCAATCTAGATATTTCAACTTAATAGCTACTCATTGTTCCCATGCTACCTTGCTGTGTTCATATTTTCCACTGAAACCTGCCAGAATTGGTAGATATAATAATATCTAGAAGAAAACTATCGTTATGTCCATCACTTATAGTGCTTGACAATGTAGAAAAGTACGGTTTCAGAACTTATGGACATACGCCTAATCTGCCCTTTTTGTTTGCAACTAATTTTTTCTTTAAGCCAAACTACATATAGGGCTATAGGACAGAAATATATATGTTGAACCAAGGCCCTGTTTGCCATACCTTTGAATCCTTATTTCTTGGAGCTGGTTAAATCTACCTAATTTTTTTTTATCTGAGTTATGGGTGGATTAAGAATATTTAGTTGAGCCATTAATTTTTTTTATTTTGAACTAATTTTTTTAACCATGTTATTTAATCATACACACTCTAAATCTAGTATGCCAAACAAGCCATAATTGACACTTGCACAACACCTGATGTTCTTTGCAACGCTGCTCTCAATTAAATATTCATGACATAACTTAATTCTGGTTTATGATACATTTTTTCTTTTACTCCCTCCATTCTTTTTTAAATGACGTTTCTGACCAGCTTAACAAAATTAAGGAAACGATGAAATTACTTTTTTGCCCTTATCCACACCGCACATTGGATGAACCTTAGAGAGGGTGGGCCAATGACAGGTACGAAGTGGCGACGGCAGTGGGGCAGCCAGAGAGGAAGACGGCAACGATAGTGGCTATTGGGGGTGGTCCTCGGAGCCCACGGTGCCGCCCCCCGCCCCCTCTGCGCGTCGCGGAGCCACGGAGCAAGCACTTGGAAGAAGGGGAAGATGAGCAACCGTGGAGCAAGGCTGTGGAGGAAGGAGGAGAAGAGCTGCCCCTTCTACACGCCGGCGGCATGCCGTACTCTAGGTCCGTCGAGCACCGCCTCGCACGTCTCTCCGCCGTAACAGGGTGGGCTGGTGCAGCTTCGACTTCATCTCCTCTATCCCTAAGGTATGAATTCTCTGTCCTGTTCCTTGAATGTCTCCATCTTCTCTATCCTATTGGATGAGAATATGAGTGAATTAATACAAAATTGAGCTAAATCTCTGAATCTTGGATGAGTCTATGCTCTGAATCTTGGATGAGTCTCTGCTCTGAATCTCTAAATCAGTACTCCTGATTTCGTGTTGGATGAAAATCTGCACTGCATTATACTCCAGTGAATGTCTGGAGTATAATGAAGTGCAAAGGAAGCTTTTGTTTCACCATTTCGTGTGAGATTACAGATGCATCATTTTGAATACACTAAATAGCTAGTCCTGTATGCTTCTGATCTGCTCTGTATGTCACACAGATAACCTATGTTGAATTCCAATCGTAAAAAACAGAACTGAACCATTTGATGTGAGATTACAGCTACTTCATTTTGAATACACTAATTAAGGTTTCTTTCTCCATCTTCTTGAGCTCACTAGTTCTTGCTAACAGACTAGATGCATGGCCCTAGTTCTTGCAGCTTCTTTGATTTCATTAGCTGGCCAGCACAACCAGCTGCACACACCTCATAGCCTCACACACATAATCAACTGAATCAATTGTGGCATTTCATCAGAGATAATGTCATCATAGAACATTGATTGACTGCTCGGTGGCAACAAAATGCCATTTTTTCCATTAATAGAATTGGCCATACAGTTACAATAGTTTGACACAAAGCAGAAAACAAATTTTAATAAGTACATTCATGTTGCTGATTCAGTACATTTAACATGATATAGTCACAATAGTTTAATCATAGGTTTAAATACATCACACACATCCTCAACCAAAAAACATCCACCATGTTTCTTCAACAAATTGATAATGGTCTCAAGCACAAACTGAACCTCTGAGAGAATTTCTTCGACTTGTTCATGTTCTTGCTACCAATCATTTTTTGGAATTCCTTTCATTTCCATGATTGTGAATGGTTTGTTCTGCAGAGTAATAGAAAACAAAACCATGTAGCTGGCGCTTAGTAACAAAAAGATACAAACTAACATTAATTCCGCAATTCTTAAATCTTGCACTTTGCTAATAAAAATGCAATCTTTTATGCTTTGCAAATGAAATTTTCACGCTTTCATGGGAAGGCAAAAGAAGCTTAGCAACAAACTTCAGTTCCAAAACAATAGGAGTACCAATTTTACATTATGTTTTTGTTAGCTCAACAATGTTACTCCATCTCAAAAAGAGGCTTCATATGTCATCCTGAGACTTTCCCCTTGCAAGTTGCAAGAAGACAACAGTCTCTAAAAAAACAAAGATTGCAGCCCACTCTTCCCTTGCACACTCATTACTGCATTAGTCAATTATAGTGTGAGTAATTTATACTGCTTCTTGCCTTCTTGGACCAGGAACGCCACCTCCAGCTCGAAGCAAAACAGCGTCGGCAGTAGCAGCAGCCGCCGCCGCCAAGCACTCAAGCAGGAATTAGGCATGCACAGCTGCGCCTAGCTCGAATCACGTCATCATCTAGGAGGGGGCAGAGGCAGTGCAACAATTGATTGAAGCTCCAGTCTTGGATTGGATTGGTGGATAGAGGGGAATGTTGCATGCAATCTCTCATGCGCATTGTTTATCTTTCTCAGCACAATAAAGAAGAAAAGACTCGGCGCAGGAAACTACATTTTCTTCTTCTGGCCACACCTAGAACACAAGGATTACACTGCTTATATAGCACATATCACACACTCACATTTGAGCCACGTTCGGCCATGCACCGCTAATCACCTCTACTTCTCCCGTTACTTGAAGCAAATCAAGATTATGGCTAATATTTTTTCCCTAATATTGATTTGTTGATTCTTCGATATGGATCGTCCGCACCATTATCATTATCAGCTTCACACCGATGCCATATAGTGGCGCCACACCACCCTTGCAGTAGCATCACACTATCATCTCCATGAGCATGGCTTCGCGCCAACTCCCAGCAAGGCTGATCGCGTCGTACGTTCCCGTAAGAGCCGGTGCCACCCATCGGTCCACCATGTGGAAGTTGCCGTAGTCAACCCAGGCCACGCGAGGCGACGATGTCCTCGCCTTCCCCACCATCGGCGGAGGTGGCTTCGCCTTCTCCCTGGTGGTGGCACTATAGGCCACCGTGGTGCCGTCCTCGGAGATCTCACCCAGCATCAGCTTCCACACCGTTGCCGACCCCGATGGTCGCCTCCGCCGCTTCTTCGCTGGCGTCGCCGACGTCGTGGCCTCCATCGCCACAATAGCCGGCTCTACCTCCACGACCGCGACGCCCCAGCGCGCCGTGCCGATGTCTGCCCGTGACCCGCGCCTAGAGGTCGTACCAGATCTGGTGGACCCGGCTGCGCCCCTTGGTGCCTGAGCGCATGCCGCGCCAGGAACCCACACTGCTAGCCGAGCCCCGCCTCCCAGCGCCAGCCCAAGCTTTGATACCAATTGTTGCGTGCAATCTCTCATACGCATTGTTTATCTTTCTCAGCACAACAGAGAAGAAAAGACTCAACGCGGGAAACTATATTTTCTTCTTCTGGCCACACCTAGAACACAAGGATTACACTGCTTATATACCACATAGCACACACTCACGTTGAGCCACGTTCGACCATGTACCACTAATCATCTCTACTTCTCCCATTACTTGAAGTAAATCAAGATTATGGCTAACAGGGAATAGAGCCCAGAAAAGAAAACACCATAGATCAGCCCGATCCTGCAGAAACTCGAGGGGGGAAATCAAGAAAGGAAGGCAGTGAGCTGGTGGCGGTGGCGGACACCAAGGAGGCGTGTGGGGATTGGAATCACGAGGAGCTCGGCTCGGTCGGTGAGGGGAGGAAGCTCAATGCGGGGTGACGCGATCCGCGATGGAGGGAGGTGTCGGAGTGTGGGGCGGAGTGGCAAATATGGAAAATAGAGAAGCGAGGTACCAAAAATGAACTAGGACGTCATATGAAAAAGAATGGAGGGAGTACTTGTTCTAAGTTCTGACCTCTAAGCATACTGATTAAATACATGGTTAATCTCACTGTACAAGAAGGGAATACTTCTTCCGTCGTCTGAGTGTAACTTGGACTTAAGTTACTTTTTTTCTATCTAAGAAGGGAATTTTGGTATAAGTTGAAGGACTTAAGTTACTTTTTTTCTATCTAATGTAACTTGGATTCAAAATTCCCATGCATGCCATCATTTGTGTGTGGTATGTTCTTCTGAAGCTGCTACGCTGTTTTTTGTCAGCTTGAAAAAAGACAGGGCTGGATGAAGGATGCGGTCGTATCCTTAAAGGGATGTTTCATTACCATATGTTAATGCCCCGTTCGGTAGAACATCTAGCATTTTCTTTCTTAGAGCTGATCAAATCAAACTTAAAAAAAATCTTGGATTGTGAGTAGATTGTTGATATTTAGTTGAACAACCAAATATTTATTTTGGACTAAAAATAAAAGCTTAAATACTTTATTTTACCGTATAAACTTCAAATCTAATATGGATCTTGAAGCTGTAGCTATACCAAACAAACCCTACGAGGCAATGGCATTACTTAATGAACCTTCTTTAGTTACTCCTGTGCTATGTCGTTTATGCTGTTTGGTTTATTTTGTATTGTTTTGAATGAGCAGAAACCTATTACTCTTATGGAAAATGTCAGTGAGGAGAACGATGATCTCATTAGCCTATCCTTGATTCTGTTCTTAGCAATCATATCATCATGCTATTCTAATCTGGGGTTTTTTTCGTGACCACCTTTACAGTGTATTATACTGACAGTAGAATATATCATAATAGTTGATTTTTAATTTTTAAACGGTTCAGATTAATTTCTACTACTAAACTAATGATGGATAGTAGAATGTATAGAGGATAAAATCATCCAAATTTTTTTATGTGAGGGTTAAAGTGATAATTTTCTATGTATGAAACCCTAACAATGCAATCTTTCTGGTACGCCGTCTCTAGCACAATTCTGAAGGTAGAGGTGGGCTAGTATTATATGAAAAATCGCTAATGACGGTTATACCTAGATTATAATCAATTTAAAAAACCAAACTACGCTTTAAAATCGACGATTATGATTGATTTACTGGAGGTATAATACTATCAATAGAATTTTACTGGAAGTATAATACTATCAGTAGAATGCATTGTAACGGTGTAAGATTTGTTGATGTCAGACACTTATAGATCTGTTGATGTTAGCCATTTGTCTCCTTTGCTAAGCCTCCATGCTATTATGACATTTCAGAGAAAATGTCCTCAGATGGAGTTATGTGAAGGCGTGTTTCTGAAATGCAGTGATCAAGGATCTTCAAGGCAACAATTTTGTTTGGTGGCTTCAACTCAATGAAAGCCTCCCGTGCTACGTCCACACTAAAGGAATGCTTCAAAAGGGGACACTCCATAAGAATTCAGACATCTTTTGAAGTCCTTGGAGTTCTGAATGATTGGGCAGGGCTGCCAGCTCCTAACCCTAATTCCTTTTCCCCTGGAACTTATCATTCAAATGTTGTGGATTGTGCATTATTCTTCAGGCAGATATACCCCAATGCAAGAATCCTACTTGTGTCAAATTCTACGGCCATACACCACAAAGCTTCTGAAAGAGTTAGCAATAACCTTCGCTTTGGAATTTCCCTTGTTTGTGGTGCTTTATTTCTTGCAAATATGTGCATCTACACAGTGGCAGATAGGGCTTAAGCCCTAGGCTTGTCTCTTAATTATTTTTAAAATTCTATATTTTGATGATACAATGTAAATGTAAATTGTATTGTTAAGCCCTAGATTTGGTTAAATTACGGCTCTGTACTGTATCTACATCTACTTTGTTTTCTGAAATGACGTAAGAATGTAAGATAGTTTAGTGCAGGACTTGTTCTGTTCGATGCCCTGAACATTTGTAGGGACTTCGGAGGTGAGGTGAGAGTCAAGATCTTGATGTGTAAATCATGTAGGTCATTGTCATTTTTTAAACCGTCATTTTCAATTTTTCATATGACTGCTTCAGCTGTCCATTTAGTTGACAAAGTGAAACCAATTTTTGCTGTGCATTTGATTCTGGCCATTATGAGTGGTGTATGTGTCTGAATATTGTTATAAAAATGTACAAAATCTTTGAAAATTTTGAACACTTAGTTTAGAATAGTTGGATCAGCCTAGACATGATATATTTTTAGCGTAACAGATAAAAAAAGACTGCACTACAAAAATGTTAACCACTGATTCTTTCCTTTTATGATGATGCAATGTAGAGGTAATACTTAAAGAGCATCTCCAACGGTACTCCTATCTAGCTCCCTAAAATAAAATTTAGGTATTTTGAAAAAAAAATCACGCTGCAACAATATTTCTAAATGATTCCCTATCCTAAGTGAACCCCTAAATCACATCTTCTTTCTTTCAAAAGTAGGAAGTCCATTTTCAATCTCTTTTAAAATATAGGAATTAATATTATAGTGATACTGCTGTGGACTGATTGATTTTTAGGGATTAACAAAGTTTAGAATGGTTCTTGTATGAGATTTTAGGGAACAAAAAATAACAACTCTCTTGAAAATGCTCTAACAGTACACTTAATGTGTACTTCTTCGTATTGGTACCGTTGCAGTTATTTTGAATCACTATTTAGGATATGGTTAATAATTCAAAATAAAACCAACTATGTATCTCAGTGTGGTCTTGGTGCTGGTGCTGTGACCTGCTTAAACTTTTTACTCTTGCTTTATTAATATAATAATGGATAATTCTCCTGTGCATTCTTTCAAAAAGAAAAGGAACTATTGTATGTATGAAATGTTGTTTTATGTTGGCTTTAGAAGTTAATAAATGGACTTTGTTTTAAGCAGGTAGCCTAACTTGGGATAGCATTATACAAATGTACAGAATAAAGAACTTGCTTGAAATGGATATGTGGACAACTGCTTGAAGGGGAATTTTATATTTTAAGAAACAGTTGGTAAGTATCTAGCTACTGAGAATATGGAGAGACTGATATTTTAAGCTTCTTGATTCTAGTTTATTTTAAGATTCTGTAATATTAAATTTTATAATCTGAAGCTAGAATCTAAATCGTTTAAAAAGCTTTGAATTCTATAAGTAGCTATAGTGGTCAACTCTTCTAAACATACGTGGTTTTTAATGATCTTGTACCTTGTGGCATGTGGTCTTTGCGTTTCCGTTCCTGTGCTGCTGAAGTCCTAACTTATCATATTACTCCGAACCCACTGTTTATAGCAGCGTTGGCTTTAAGAACGGTGGGAGGATGCCTTCTAGCCGTACCGTATGTACATATGTATGTATCCTATATAAAAAATAAGATAAATCAATTATATTAGGTTTATAGGAGTGTAGAAAGCAGTCAAGAAATATACATAGAAATCTTTTCCAATCATCGATATCCTTAGTTTATGTGTATCTCATCTCTCCTTTCTATCCTACCATCTCCTCGTTTTCCTATCCATAGCCTCAAGTATTGATAGTCTGACACTGACGTTAATAATGGAGAGTGAGCACGCTCAATTTTGTAGATTGCTAAGAAATTTGCATTTAATTTCTTCAATTTCTAACGGATGCTCTCAAAATCCACTCATATCAAAGCTGTATATATATTACTTTATCTGAAACATTTCCTTGTATTTCTATTTTCTTCTGTGACTACTATAATGTATTTTTCTTAAATCGTGAGCTTTGTTATAGTTTGTTTTTCTTTGGATCATTATCAAATATTAAGAGAAGGAGATAAACATCAATAGATGAACTTGATTGTTGGGTTGACTCTTATGTATAATTTTATTTAGTTGATTCTACTGTTAATTACTAAATCTTTACACCTATTTTTAAAAGGTTAAATGATACCTAATCTTATCCCGTCTATAACCTTCCAAATGCTAGAAACGGCGTGACAGAATGGCTTGCTAACGCATCCTTAGGTTCTGAGATCACTTGATTTGGTTGCCCGTGCAGTGCACATCTCAAAGAGGCTTTGGCCACCTATCTGTTCATCTGTTGGCCATGGATGAAGTAATCTTGATGCATGAAGTACACACTGTTGAGCAGTTGAGGATAGGGTCATGGAATCCATGGTTAAGTCAGCTAACATCTCATCCATCTAACTAAACATCTAACATGTATTATCCCGTTCATAAATTCATATATAGTTATATCTTATCTATGTTTTGTCCTCCAATCAAACACTACCTTATTGATCTAAAAGTCATTATGCATCAGTGTCTCTCTCAAAAGGGAGAGAGGGTTGTAATGATGAGACTTATCTGATGAGCAGTACTGAGATCCAACTCCAAGACAATGCCAGTGTGTGTCACTCTGTAATGGTGGGTGATTCAACTTGATTTTTGTTGTATGGAAGGCAGTACAGAGCACAAGGATCATAGTACTGTGGAAGGATTATTCAATGCTAAGCCACAAACCATTGCAAGCTAAACCTGCAGGTGGCCCAAGTAGGCTAATCATGGAAAGGAAACTTCTCATGCTCATCAGCAGATAGATTATTGTATTGATGAGCAGTTGCATCTTGCATCTTGCATGGGGCCATGGGGGCCATTCCAACTTCACACAGCGAAGAAGACAAGTTCATGCCCAGACATCAGCAAAGCTATTCCGTGCATCTTGATTCTCTATGAGGATGAATAAAAAAACAAGATACTCCGATATATCTAGTATATATAAATATTGTAATGTTTTTTCTCTAAATAAAAATAAATGAATATGCAAGACAATGATATATATATCACATTTAGGAGAAGTAAGGTAAGAAATTGTTAAAAAGTTTAAAAGACTCAAACATTACGAATTTATGATATGTCTAGTGTTTATGGGCTTCAGCTTTAACGGTGCTTCAAAAAAAGATGTTACTATTGATAGACATATCAACGTATCGCGAATTAAATTATTTAGTTTTAAATCGAATTAATATGATACTTTCGGATACACCTATCTTGATACAGGTACGACAGTGTGTCTGCCGTATCGGAGATTCATAGCTAATTCCTGCATTGCTGAGTTTTCTCTTGTTGTGACTTTGCTAACGAGCAGAGAAGACTGCGCACCCTCTCCTCAACGACCTTGCTGCTGTCAGTTGGAGTAATATAACTTGTCCCAACTGCAAAATACCATCTTGCCAATTTGTAAATCATGTAAATCTGTAGATCCTTCTATGTGAAGATCCAAGGAAGGACCAATCAACTTGTAGTATTAACATTTCATTTATTTTTACGCTGATTGTTGAAAGCTACTCCCTCGGTCTCATAATATTGTAACCTAGACCGAATTTAATATTTCATAGTATAACGAATCTGAACAATACCACTCTCCATGTTTATGATACTATAAAATATCAAATCTGATCTTAGGACGGAAGGAGCAAAATGTTGTGTTCTATTGTTTTTAGGGATCTTGTTTTCCTCGTTTTCAGGTGAGCATCATATTTCTCCATCACCATGTGGTAGGGACAACTATATTTTTTTCTCTAGGACCTAATAAGCAAAGTCAAGAAAACCATGCTCTTGAATTTTGTAATGCTCCTGGCATCAAGTGGCTGCAGGTTCTGCCGATGCATGAATCACACACTCACATCCCAGAGCAGATTGCCTACCATGACCCAATTCAGCATATTGTAGTTGAGCATTTCTTTAGTCATGGATTGTATTCTAATTTCTCACATCATGTTTATTCATTATTCATGAACTAGTACGGAACTTGGGGGGGTCTGAATCGCCAGAGGCAACAGGACAGCAGGTAAATCCCTATTAATGCTGCATAACCTGTCATTATCTTTTTGTCAGTTAACACAACGATTTGATTAGAAGGGTGCAAGATTTATGATAATACGGCTTCATTTCCGTGCAACACTTTTTATCTGACATTGCTGTCTTGGAATAGAGTATTTAAGAACAATTTGGTACAAAGTCGGTTCCTTGATTGCTGAATCACCTTGAAACAATGATACGAACAGCTTTCAGAAAAGTTCAGACATTAGCCCAGAGACAAGGGAGCAATTTTTTTGCTCCAGTTGTAATTCATCGCCTTGCTTTCGACGATGTTATTAACTCATTACTTGTAATTTATTAACCTTTAATTCGGCTTATGATAAGAAACTGTAGGTAATAAGGTGGCAAACTTGGCATTGTGTTCCATTGGATTTGTGATCTTGGAGGGTTGTTGGTGACGGCCAATGCTTTGATGTGTGACCGTACTGGGTTACCATATTTTTGCATCATCATAATTCATACATGCTATGGGACCATGACTCCATGAGCTATGATGCTCCATGTTCACTGATCCCTCCCATGTTGATCAGTCCATGTCCATCCAGGTACCCAACACTTCACTGCTGTTGCTTTCGCTGTCTTTTTGTTACTGAAACTATCAAGTATCAACTATAGCCACCTAAGCCTGTTTTGCATCAGCTGAACATACTATACTGTACTCCATTCAGACAAACCATGGTCAGCGATGGAGCCAGGAATTGATAACGTCTAGGACTGAGTTAACTGTTTTTGTATAATAGAGTTTTAGATCTGGTACTTAAGCTCTAGCTGTGCTAGACCTGTTTCCGCCACTGGCCACTGTTACAGTGAAAGAGTAAGTACATACATCTTTGGAAGATCAAAGGCTAGCTACATGGACCATTGCTTTCACCACTCAAAACCATTTGACATCTTGGAAGGTCAGGATTCGACCATTTGACCTCAGCTTCTCACAATTCCAGTCGCTGAACCCACAGGTTCGTAACTGGAGACTAGAGGCAACAGTGTCAGGAACCGGATGCCATGATCTCACTCGCGAGGAAGGGGATGAGGTAGTAACGAGATTAGCCGCGACCAAAGCGGGCACTGCACTGCAGTTGCTGTCTTGGTGATCCATCATCCTATGTGAATGTGCATTTGTGGAGACATGCATGCATTCTGTGTTGGTGCTTGGACAGTTCTCCCATGTTCCCCTCCCAACTACTCGTGACTGCAGCCGGATGGCGACGCCCTACGCATCACGACATGGCCGGCCGCGTTGAAGGTAATCAATCCACAAATCCTTACTTACTCATTGCTTAAGTTCCATAAAATAAGTCGTTTTAGATTTATATCTGAAGTTGTCTAAAACTAGTCGTTTTATATCTTGTTGTGTATTTTGGACGATTATACTCCTGATAGTGCACTAATTTATTTTCGTCTACCTCGCTGTCTTTACTCCCGTACTATATTTAATATGGATAAACAGAAAATATACACTAATTAATTACTCTTGGTACCTATAATTATGTCTAAAACGACTTGTTTTTTGAAACCGCAGAGAGTATAAAAATTCGCAAGAAACGATTCAATTCTGACCAGAGTTTCTTCATTTGATTTGTTATATACGTACAAGAATTAAAAAAATAATATAAATGACTATGTTGTCACTCATTTATTCAGTTTTAAAAAATAATTTATTTATTTGTTAGAGGATAGTATTTATAATACAAAGACAATATGAAATAAAAGATAAAAATACGGAGAAATTTTAAAATAATTTATATTTAAAAAAGAACTAAAAAGTTTGAATTATACAAAGAATCGAAGAGATTATTTCTTGTCTCCCCACATTATTGTATTGTTTGTATAATTACTCGAGTCTCGACCCTAATGCTCAGCGGCCGGAGCGAGGCGGCGGAGCGGAGCGGAGCAGCGCGGCGGTGGCCAGCCCCAACGGGCCTCGCAGATCTAGAGCCTCCACGGAGAAGGCTGACGGGCGGTGGAGCAGTCCTCCGGCGGTGTTTGGCGGCGGCGACGGAGGTGGTCTTGGCCATGGTGATTGGGCCTCGCAGATCTAGAGCCTTCGTCGCCATCGTGGCCTCCCGTCGCTGTCGCCGCTTTGCTCCACCCTGCTGCTCTGCCCCGTTGCCTTGCCGCCGCCACGCCTCACCGTCGGTTCCCCCACCTCCGCTTCATCGGTTTATTGGTTCTTCCCCACCTCCATGTAGTAGTCATCTGGAGGAGGGCCTCACGGTAGGTGGGTTTAGGTACTCTCCGTATAAATTTTTTCCCAGCAATACATGCATCATACACCGTACATCTCTTCTCCCCTCGGCGGTTCAACATCGGGCTTGCGTGATCGGACGGTCATCAATTCGCTGGATCATGATCCGACGGTGACGATCAATTGAGCCAGACTAAAAGAAGAAGCTTCGTTCATACGCGCCGGCAGTTACCAGTTATAATGAGTTGGAGTACTCGTCCGCCGTCGCCCCACCACACCGCCGCCGCCACCTCTCCTTAACTTCGCCTCGCCGCGCCGCCGCAGATCTCCTCGCGAGAGCGGAAATGGTGAGCGCGTCCAGCCTGCTGCTTCCGTCGTCGGTGCGGGAGTTCGCTTCCTGCATCGGTGACGGCGCTGTCCGCGTCGCTTGCACCGCGCCGTCCTCCACCCGCACCTCCACCTCGACCTCTTCTAACTCGGGCACGCCCTCCACGCTCTCCGTCACCGCCTCCTACCGCGCCACCCTTCTTCTCTCCGACGACGATAACGCCTCTACGCCGCCTCTCCACCTCCGCCTCACCTGGACCCACTCCCCGCTCGGCCCCACGCTCTCCTTCTCCCCCTCCGTGTCTGGCCCCGCCCTCCTCATCCGCCGGCGCAGGGGCACCCGGACTGTTCCCTCGGGCTCCGGCTCCGGCGACGAAGACGGCGCCGTGTGCGCCCCGCCGCTCGCGCTGTTCTGGGACCTCACCGCTGCGCGGTACGACCCCGCGGCATCCCCGGAGCCGGTGTCCGGGTACTACGTGGTGGCCGTCGCCAGCGCCGAGGTCGTGCTCGCTGTGGGCGACCTGGCCGCGGAGTTCGTCAAGGCCAAGTTCGAGGGCCAGATCCCCAAGGCCCGCGTCACGCCGCTCGCGCGCGGGGAGCGCGTCGTGGTGTCCGACCCGGCGGCAATGCACACAGCGCGGGTCCGGTTCGCGGAGGGCGGGCCGGAGCACGAGGTCAGCGTCGGCTGCGTTCCGGGCTCCGGCGGAGGGGACGAGCTGTTGATCAGCATCGACGGCACGCGCACCGTGCAGGCGCGCCGGCTGCGGTGGAACTTCAGGGGCAACCAGACCGTGTTCGTCGACGGCGCGCCCGTCGACATCCTGTGGGACCTCCACGGCTGGTGGTTCCGGGAGCCGCCGGGCTGCGCGTTGGTGATGCTCCGGGCGAGGAGCGCGCTCGAGAGCCGGCTCTGGCTGGAGGAGGAGGCTGCCGCGCCGGGCTTCTCCCTCGTCGTGCAGGCCTTCAAAAGCCCTCCTTGACGATGGTCTTCAAGAGGTCTCATTTGCTCACTGCACTGGCTACTTATCCATTGGAGACTTGGTGGAATTTACCAAACCATCAAGCAACGTGTGGTTCTTGATTACAAGTTTACAGCTTAGACTTAGATTTTTTTATGGGAGATAATTATCATGTCTGGGAAAAGCAAGATCATGAACAGGTCATATACTGAGAGATTGGTGTGAGAGTGTAGGATCATCATCTTCTTCTTAATTTCTTTCCCTCCTTATTTTTCTTTTCCACTTTTCTGAATAATTGTTAGTTTTTGTGCGTGTGTGGGTGTGTCCGTACAATTAACAAAGAACAACAGAAGGCAATTCAGAGTGTGTGTGTGTGTGTGTTTGATTCAGCTGTGCCGTGCTGTATGAGGTGGTGCAGATATAGAGTGCTGCTTATGGATGTGTACCTGCATTGCCATTACTCTTTACTGTTCTTATACAATGTATCACTAACAATGAAAGGATCATAGGAATTATTCTTGCACCATTTTGTACTGCCACTGTGTGTACATACTGTGTACTTACAATCAACTTGACAGTATCTGGATAAATTCTTGCAGTGTGCCATCAAATCTCTTCCACAGCTGGTACTTCTTTCATATACTGCTATAGTGTAAATGCAGCAATTCAGATCTATGGCAATGATTCATGAGATATGTGCACCACACATTTGCAGACATTAGCATAAGCTTATCTATGATTGTCATGCCTTGCATCATGCATATGCTGTTCTGCAGTAAACACTAACACTAATTTGTGCACTGCGCAACTGATTTCTTCAGTTTTGTTGCCCTATTTTTTTCTTCCGGTATTGGTTGTCACTTGATGACCGTACACAGCTGGTGGCACATGGTCTTCTTCTACATTCTGCAGCCTGGTGGAGATGGATGCAGGTGTAATGGCACTCCCAGATTTCACCATGGTCCCAGCTGCCCCAGTATACAAGTGGAGGAGGCACTGTTTGGTGCTTGCTTGCTGGTACAGCTCGTGAAAACTTTGCTCTTTTGCTGCCTCATCTCATAAGAGAATAAGTTGGCTTACTAGATTCTGCACATCTTGGTTGTCATGTTTTTTTGTTTCTCTCGATCTTGTCTGCTCATCCAATGGACGCCAAATTGCCAACAGAAGTGGGGGAAAAGGAGTTGATGGTGATATCCCCCCACATGTCAAGCAACCATGTGTTTGGTGGTACACTGCGACAAATTTGTCACTTCCTTTCCGTCCTATCTCCAGTTTTCGTTGTGCACTCGATACGAAAGCATAAAAAAAAAAAGCAGACCTTCCTGAAGATTTGTTGGTTTCATGTTGTGGTCACGTTTCCGCTGTTGCAGGAATCAAATGACACCGGCAGTATCTTGTGCAATGTTTCTGACTTAATATGATGAGATTTTTTAGGGTACCTGATGAGGCACCCGCCAGACTTTGACAAAAGACTTAGCCCTCCTTTGGAATACATAATTTTTACATGATTTTTACGTAAATTAATTCTTGTTCCATGAAATTCTTTAATATTTCCTCCCTTTTAAAGAGGACTTAATTTATAATACAATAAGATCCTTAACACTAAAACTAAAACATATTGCAGTTTGTATACTACTGTAAAAAGGATGTAATCCAATTTTCTATTTAAAATAAAAATGAAATATATGCCAAACGGAAAATTATAACAAGTTTCTACTTTAATTATAATTAGCCGCATAAGTAATAATTAGCATCATCCTGTTTATCCAATAATTAAAATTATGTTATAATTCTAACTATTTTAAGTTATCCCTAAAATATTGTTTAGGAGGCACGTTTAATCAGAGGCAATGAACTCAACTCCGGCCGACCTTATCTCGGTTGATCACTGCGATTTAATTATAAGCCGCCCAAATGCACGGTTGCTTTCAGCCTTTCAAGGCTCTGCGAAGATTTGATATTTTGTCGTCTCACAAAATGGGTTCATTATTTTCAGATATTTCAGCGTATATATTGTTATCATATAGCGACAATATAATCAAAATATATTTTTAAGAGTAACAAATCATTGATTTTTTTTTCATTTATTACGCATTGCTTTCAAGGTATGCAGCGTATAGGGTGACGAATGGATAATGGCGACCCGATGTAGAGCATGAATGGACGATGGATGATGGTACGCTTAATAGCTGCTGACACGCACTGATTCCAAGATTTTTCGTGACCTCGACTTTGAAGGGGGTGGCACCGCCAAACATTTCTATCGATGTAAGGATGCTTCAACGGAAGAAAATAGAAAGTCGAAGAACTATCAAATGACGATGATATCTTTAAATTGTAGTAAGATTAGACACTTTTATGATTCTATCGATGTAAGGTTGCTTCAACGGAAGAAATTATAAAGCCAAAAAAAATAGAGATGATTTCTTATATATGTTTAGTTCACGTTTTTTTTATATGGTACTCGCTCTCTCACTGACACGTGGATGAGTGAGAAAGCGAGCGGTAAGAAATCGTGTGAAATTTCAATGGTATATAAGGAATTTTTTCAAAAAAACTATCAAACCTGAGACGATGATGTCCATGAATGCATCTATAAAACATGAAAAATTCTAATAAAATCTCCATTTTTTATCACCAAACATGAGTTGGATAATAGGCGCATCTATAAAACATGGAAAATTCTACACACAAGTAAAATCTCCATTTCTTACCCTACTTTTGTAAGAGACACTATGATCGTCAAATGTCGGTATCTCACATGCTTCAAGCCTTCAACTAGATCCGTTTTGCCCTTCTTTTCTACCCCTTCCAATGGTGAATACTACTACGTTTCATATTGCAAGAACCTTTTTAACTTTAATTGAGTTTAAATAAAAACATATCAACATCTATAATATCAAATAAATACAGTATTAAGACATATTTATAACTAATTTTAATTTGATGTTGTAGTTGTTGATATATTTTTCTATAAAATTATTTAAAATTTAAGAAGTTTAACTTATAAAATAATCAGAGTTATCTGCACTTGCTTGCTATGAAGGCTAGAAAGAAAGGATTCCAACGTCTCTCAAAGAGAAAGGGAAAGAAAAGAAAAGAAAAGTGACCACACCGCTCCTCTAAATGGCCTCACATGAAAGCACTGTTTACCATTGGGTGTACTACCTACGAGTAAGCACCAAACATAGTCATTGCAAATCTGCCTTTCACCAAAGTTTCAGGAGTAAGCAAGTAAGCACTGCCGAATCATAAAAACTGTTCAGGAATCTGTCAATCCATCATTAAGGCCGAAAAGAAAAGGGAGAAGTAACAGCAACTAAAAAAACTTAATTACACCTAGTCAGCTACACCAACTCAACAACGAAATCTAGCAGAACATGCAATAATTGGGCTTAGCTACCACCACACCTGCATATAGATGGATACCTCAAAGGAGCCATATAATGGTTGACGGATGCTTGAGGTTTCATGGGCAGTCGATGTCATCATGCCACCGGCAGTGGTTTGGCGACGACGACGGGAAAGTCGATGACGACGACCTTGTCGATTGCAGCCTTGAACGTGCCTGCAAACTCCAGGTCTCTCATGGCTCACGTAGCGCGTCAGATCTTCAAAGCTCGCGAAGGTCAGGAAGAAGACATGAGTGAAGCCCTGCTGCATCAGCATGTCCTGGTTCTGCACGTCTTTTCCCCTGCAAAAAACAACAGATCCAATGCGTTTGCATAACGAGTTTTTGTGGTTTTAAGACTCAACAAAATACAAGTTCATTCAGCTACTGACACTAGTGATCTTATATTAGGCGTGTCAAATTTTCTAGCTAAGAGGACTCTTGCTTTCCTCTGAATCTACTAAATCTAGATTTAGAGCAGAAAATAGGTCCAAATATAGCAGCATCGATGTATACCACTCAAAGGATTTCGCCATGTCCACCTCTGAGACAAGATTGGTCGTGCCTTGCAGGATGTCATCCACCACAACGCCTTCCTTGAACTTCACCAGACAAAGGTGCTAGATTTCCACCATGGTCGAAAAGTGCAAAGCTCTCACCTCCAGTGCCTTCAGAGTGCGATCATCACACCATGGTGGCCACCGTTTTAAGGGCAAAGGGAGCTCACCACCACCGACAGGAATCACTTCTGCATAGTCAGCCCCCACACTTTTGCAGGAAGAAGACGACCATTCGACCATTGTTGCTGCTCAGAGCACACAGTTAGATCTAGCATCAGCCATGATTGGACCGATCGACATCAATGCGTGGACAATCTTAGGTTGTTCTTCTGCCATAGGAGGGGGCTCCCCTGCAAGACTTGGTTTCAGAAGAGAGATAATCATCTGAACTTCAATCTTCAGATCTTGAATCAGAAATCAGAATCATCTAGCATTGTGCTAGTTTCCACCAATGTAGAGCATGCCTGATCATGGACAACCGTAGGCTGTCCTTCCATTGGAGGCCTCTCTGGCCCTGCATGATTTGGTTTCAGAAGAGAGATCATCATCTGAACTTCAATCTTTAGATCTTGAATCGGAATCATCCATCATTGTGCTGGTTCCCACCAATGTAGATCATGCTTGATCAGTTAGTCTCAGACTCACACCAATTGGGTCACTCTACCATGATGCCGTCAGACTTGACAAACATAAGACACTGAAGACGCATGCTGTTGCAGGAGCCGTATGAATAGCATTGTGTGATGTCTGATTAGGCGCCTCCAAGTAGATGGAAACAAGATGGCAAATTGACCACTGATATAGATGTTGTCCAGGAAGAATTTTTTTCATGACCTATTGAGTGAGACAGCTGCAATTTGTTGATCAGTTGATTTGTCAGGACATTCATCATGCTCCTCCCAAATGTTTTGATCAATGAACTAGTCAAGATGATGCCCTTCAACCTATTTCCCAAGGGTATTGATAGGTGCTTTCTTTTTGCAATTCTGCAGATGTACCATTTTTTAACAATAAGACATCGAATACAATGAACCCTTGAATATGATAACAAATAAATGTGGTTTTTTAACAAGAAACCTCAATGGTTTTTCACATTTACATCAAAACCTCTCCAAACTAACCTATAACAGCCATCCACGGATTCATCTGTGTTGATGTTTTTAATCTTACAGGTAGTTCACCCTGCAGACAGCAGACTGCGCAACAGAATTCAAGCAGCTCTTGCAGGGTCCTAGCTGGGTACATCATGATCTGTCATGAATATGAGGACTCTCCACTTGCTTTTTCATTGTTTGGTTGTTATTTTCGCTAGGGCAGTTAACTTCAGCAGACGATGACAAGCTGTTCCCCCCTTCCATTGATGGACCATATACTATCTGATTCACCTGGTCAAGTTCATTTCTAAGAAACTGTGATGCCCGTGGTGAATGCCCTGTACCGATGAATAGGCAATTGCACTGATCTGATCTTGATGCTTCAGGAGAACATGGAGGTATTATCACTGAGCTTGGTAGAGGAGACATGGTGTGCTTGCTATCAGGGTAGTCACACAGTGAAATTCTACAGACTGGGCATGTTGAATGCTGCATTAGCCAAATATCTATGCAGGCTACGTGAAAATCATGGCCACAGTAGGGAAGAACACGAAGTATATCTTTCTCTTCGTATTCTGCAAGACAGACGACACACCTGCCAATGGTGAAGAAATACTTCAGAATCTAGGCTTGATGTAACTGTGCAATTGGTAAAAAAAACATCTACACAAAACAGACATGGCAATCCAGAATATATGTCATGGTAAATAACAGTTTCTCACTATTTTTTGCTTTAGATGCAATAGTGAAATCAAAATATGGAATGATGTCAAACATAATAACTTTTTGTTTAGTACATTAAAACTACAAGAGAGCAAAGAGCACCAATATAACTAACAAAAGCATCTTAGAGCTTATCCAGATAATAGTGAAATGAATCACACAACCAAGTTAATCCCTGCTTCCATCACATTAAGAACAGGTGAGGGTTCCAGTGTCTAACCTACCTGATGACAGTGCACCATCCAATAGTAGTCAAATAATTGTAATCCATTGTGATTAATCTAGTAGTCTTAGCTGCTCAGTAATAATGCAAATTAATGGGACCTCACAATTTTAAAGTCAATTTCCAATCAAACACAATAATCAAAACTTTGGTACTAAAAAATAATGTTGTTTCTCTCAGGGACCAACATCCACATGGACTTCTTTGGTACTAATCTCACGGGTGCTGTTTTTTCAAGATTTTTTTATATATGACTATGCCTTGCCATGATCAGATATGTACAAAACAATGAACTGATTAGAAGCAAGCAGACAATTCAATATTTAATATTACCTTTTAGGCAATAAGTTGAGGTTAAATTACAATGAGTAAGGCTCAGTGATTGCTTTCTCACTAATATTAGCTCATACAGTTTAAGCAACTATCACATTCAAATGAGCTGAACCATGTCAATATGTCATATACACATACCCATCCCGAAAATAACACTATGGGTCTTCTGGACAGAAGAATTTCCCATGTATGCAAAGATCCGACACTCATGAGAGAGCACCAAATGAAAGTGACATCCAGAAGAGTCTCAACTAAACAACACTGATAATGACATGTGCTGAAAGAGAAGATCTCTAATCTTTTTTTTAATCAGTGACAGATCCCCTTTCCTCATTCAGCTGAGGGCGCCCTCACAACTACAAGACCCTAATTGCAGAGGCATTCCTTCCCCCAATACTCAACTTAATCCTGCTAAAAATAACGTGCGCAATCGAGTATGGCAATTCTGTTCAAACTGGAAGTTGCACTCCATTTCTAGCGATCAACTCACTCAACAAACAACCAATTCAACCTCGATGCAGTTACCAAACCGAGGCGCGCCAAGCAGCGGCGGCGCAACACTGTAGATTGGACCCTTAGATGTCACGCAACGCAAAATGCCACAGCGCGAAGGTTTGTGCAGGCACGGATTGGAACCGCCAATCGACAGCGCGATGGAGCGATGCAAATCGACAGGAGCAGGAGGAGGACTTACTGGGTGGCGGCGTCCGACGAGTCGAAGGAGGCACCACCAACGGAGTAGGCGCGGGTGGGGAAGGCGGCGACGGCGGCGGGGTCGAGCCCCGCAGCGCCCGCTTGCTGGCCCTGACGGTCGACGTAGATGGAGAGGAAGTTCGCCGCGGCGAGGGGCGAGAGGTGGTTGAGAGGGGAGCTGCGGCGGCGGCGGCGGCTGTGGCGACGGCGGATGAGCGCGCAGAGGAGGCGGGAGCAGACGAAGACGATGAAGAGGACGCTGACGCAGAAGCCGAGCAGCGTCAGCACCATGCTCCTCGACACCCCCGACGCCATCACCGCCCGAGCCGATCCCCCCGCCCCACCACCACCACCACCACCGCAGTTGCACGCGACCCCTCTTCCTCCTCCTCTCACTTACATGGGCTCCTGCCGTTCCGTTGGGGTTGCGCCTCCTCTGCGCGCTGATGCGATTTGCGTGATGGGATGGGTAGGAATCGCGTGGGAGTGGAGGCGATCGATCAGTGGTGGGCGCTGATGCGATTTGCAATGTCAACCGCCGCCTGCGCGATGCGCACGTTTCGATCGGCCGCTGCTGTGCTTGCTTTCTCCTTTCTTTTTCAAGCCAACGCTGAACGCCCCGCAACGTAATTAGGGGGTGTTTGGACGTTGGGATAAAGTCTAATTCGTGTCACACATGTTTAGACATTAATTTAAAGGACTAAACATGAACTAATTATAAAAATAATTGTAGAATTGGATGATTATTCGTGAGACGAATCTATTAAGCCTAATTAATATATGATTAGCAAATGTTTACTGTAGCATCACATTGTCAAATCATTGCGTTATTAGACTCATTAGATTCATCTCACGAATAATCCACCGATTATAAATGGATTTTGTAAATAGTCTACATTTAATACTCTAAAATAGTATCTAAACATTCGATGTGACAAAGACTAAATTTTAGTTCCTGTAACCAAACGGAGCCTTAACATGATAACAGGTCAGATTTTTTCCCCATTTTAATCATTCTTTTAGAAAAACATGATAACAATTGTAATATCTGATTATTTTAATTTAAATTCATTATAAAAATATATATTAATAGTATATTTATTTGATATTGTAGATATTAATATATTTATGTAAATCTGACTAAAAATCAGTCAAACAATTTATAATATGAAAAATAGAAAGTGACACTATGCAAAGAGTAAAAACTAGAAACGGCTTCAAAGTTGGGATTCACGTAAGAGCATATCCAAGAGATGCTTAATATAATTCTCTATCTCTATTATTAGAGATTTAGATCTAAAATGCATCTCTAATAATATGCTCTAAAAATATGCTTCAAAGTTAGAATTCACGTAAGAGCATATCCAAGAGATGTCTAATATAATTCTCTATCTCTATTATTAGAGATTTAGATCTAAAATGCATCTCTAATAGCTTCTTTATTTGGTTCCTAATTTTTAGAGATTCTTAAAATCTTTCTCTATCCTCCCTACTTCAGCCCTATCTACTTCGATCTTATCTATCGATAATATAAGAGATAAAGATTTAATAAGTAGGATCTATCCGTTGATGATATAAGAGTATAATATAGGAAATATGATATCGATAGTCTGTTGGAAAGAAATAAGACTTAGAGATTAAATTTTATTAAAATGATTTCTATATGATAATATTATGAGTGATTTTTTAAGCATATCTAAGATGCCCTAACCACGTTAAACATCAAACCATCTTTATCAGTTAACACAGTTTTCAATCATCTCATTGGATACCAATTTATCGAAAAAACTTTAAACAACGGTAACCGATCATCGCTGATGATGTATCTAAAAATGGTTTCATCAACCGTGCACGGCTCATGATGGGCGAAAAAACCCAAACCGTGTATCTATAAATGATCTTTTTAGAACATGCACGCATCTAAAGGCAAAAGGGGGAAGATACAACGGTTGGATTTTTAAAACACGCATCGAAGTGGAGGAAATCGAAAAATATCCAAGTTTACAATGTGCCTCGCAAACCAAAAAAGAATAAAAGATGTTTTGGACCTATACTGGTCAAGGAAAAAGGAATGGAAAAACTTTTTGAATAGTAAAGGCATACCATAATATCCAATGTCATTTTAGATTTTTGGTGCATTGTATTGTAGGGATAATTGCAACTTGAAAACCTAACGTCTGTGAACAGAACCGATCGAGATGCCAACAATGCATATGAATGTAAAGGCAGTGTGTCGTAACTCTCTCCAAGGCTAAAACATCTACGAACTACAATTTTATGCCATTGGTATAGTATTAGTGTTTTACCGTTTAGTTGAGTAACAGGGTACCTATGATAATTATTTGTACGTAGTGTAGCGTTGGATTCTTAACAATATAGTCAGGGAACAACATTTCTGTGAAGGTTTCGTAGCCATTGCCACCCATGGAAACATCACTTGCACACAATAGCACAACGGCGATCCCATTGATTGGTACACTGAACCTGAAATGAACCAAGAAATTCAAGCTTTTTGAGTCACGGCAATCAAAGTTTGTTTGCACATCACTGCAGGGGCTGAACATCCATTGCACACAAAGCAAAACAACACCTGCCCGTCGCTAGGCAAATACAAGGTGTACCATCACACAAGGTCTGGACCCTGAGTAAGTCGAAGCAACCTGTATATATTTTCTAGATGAATTTGATTTGCTTTAGTTTTATACCACATGTTAAGAATTCGTGGACTAAACTGGAACCAAACGGTTCGGCCTTTTTGTGTCATGGGGATCAGAAGGATGTGTCCATTTTCTCTTATCCTGTTCCATTTTGTCCCTTGAGCCAAAACAACAACAAACCGCAGCAGATGACTTGCTGCTACAACTGTTCTATATGGTCGTCGTCGTCGTCGTCGTCCCTAATGAAAAGTCTGCATCCAAGTGTATTTGATTCAAGAATCACACGCACAAAATGAAAGAAAGAAAGTTGTGGCATCTCTGTGCCGAACCGAGAAGAAAAACAAAAATCTTGAGTTGTTTTATCGATCAGGGCAAGATCTTCAGCTCTCGATCTTGGCGTCCATCTTGAGCGCGGCCGCCTTGTTGATGAGCGGGTTCGCCGTCCGGTTGGCGACCCGCCTGACCTTGGCGTTCACCAGCGACCGGTGCCGGAAACCGTACAGCCGGAGCACCTGGTTGTCTGCGAAGTTGAAGGCGCGCTCCATGCTGCTCAGGCACCGCTCCGCCGGGTAGTCGCCGTAGCTGCCGCACGGCTTGCAGCCGACGAAGTGCGTGACGAACGGCCACCTGTCGTCGCCAAGGCCCGGGTGGTGCTTCTCCATCATCTCCTCGTACTTGTCCACCAGCCCGGCCCAGAATCCATGGAGGTAGTACTCGTTCTCCACGTACACCTTCTCCATCCACCGCTCCTTCTCCGTCAGCAGCAGGTGGATCAGCGCCGACTGGTCGTCCGCCTCGAACGCCGGCCGGCCCGTCAGGCTCGCCGTCAGCAGCTTGCCGGCCTCGTCGCGGACGTGACCTTTCGGGCCCATCGGCGCCCAGGCGTCGAGAAGCTCCAGCGACCACTGGCAGTTGCGGAGGAGGAAGCTGCCGGTGTTGAGGGCGATCCATGAGCGCTGACGGAAGAGGAGGTCCGGGTAGCCATGGATGACGAGGTTGCGGCCCTCGTAGCGCTCGAACGGGAGCTCGAAGGCCATGTCGGTGAAGAGCGCGTCGCTGTCCATCCACCACACCCACTCCACCTCCGGATGGGACAGCATGAGGCGGCGGAGCAGCGGCAGCTTGGCCCAGTAGCCGGCGAGCTCGCGGTCGAGGTGCGCCATGTTGTGCACGATCTCGATGCCGTGGATGCGGCAGTAGTCGATCTTGTTCTTGGTCGACTTGAGCAAGTAGTGGTCGCCGATCGGGTTGTCGCACGGCGCCGGCTGCGAGCCGGTCACCAGCAGGATCCTCGGGTTCCCCCGCGCGTCGCGCGACGGGAACCCCGGGTTCCGGGACAGCCACTGCCGGCGCTTGGCGTTCCAGCGCGTCACCTTGGGGCCGAGCGTGTAGTTCAAGCTCTTCGCTGGCGTGGTGGCTGAGCGCACGGCCGTCGAGTTGGTCGTCGACGCGTCGATGCCGCCATTATTATCGTCCTCCTCCTCCTCGTCGGGGTCAGAGTCGGAGCGGATCTCGCGGAGGATGCGCTCGATGTCCTCGACGACCCTAGCCTCATCTGCCGCCGCCTCCAATGCCGCCGCATCAGAGCCGCCGCCGCCGTAGGCGACGAGGTTGATGCCGACGGTGCCGCGGAGGACGAGCAGCGTGATGAAGCCGCAGATGAGGGTCATCTTGACGTTGTTGATGGTCCGCTGCGTCTGCTTCCCTCTCGCCTGCCTCCCCGCCGGCCGCCCCCCGCCGGCCACCGCCATACAACACAAAGATCTCTCCTTTCTCCTAGCTCGTCGCGTCGTGATCGACCGCTGCGTCGGAGAAGGACAGCGAGCAAGCAAGCGATCCGTGTGATGATGACGATGAGCTTGTTAAGGGAGGTCAAATACATTTGGATTGGGACGTGCCGGCGAGTGGGCGGCAACGCTTCTTCCATCTTGTTCGATTCCAAGTCAGCGGCAGGCGCGTGAGTTTTGAGGAGGAGGTGGATTATGAAATGGTAGTGAGTGGCAGACTGGCAGCCTGGCTTTGATTCTTGTTCTGCATTACCGCGGTATCCTCGCCGAGATCTGCGACATTTAATTGCTACAAATTATGAGAGTAAAAAAAATTATAGCAACAAGCTAGCTATATGATCAAATTTTTCTTCTTAAAATTTTATGAATGGAGCAATATATGGGGATTAGTAAAAGCATCTCCGATGGACTCTAAAGTTAACTATTAAATCTCTATACAGAGAGCTGTGTACAAAATTTCTTCATAAATCTCACTCCCTCTATTTAAATTTTAAATATGATTTTTGGGGACCAACTTGGTGGCACAGGAAACAGGCTGGACCGAACAGGAGGAGAGGGACGAGAGGAAGACATTAGATGACATCACTTCTAGAAACTAGAGAAAGAGAACCCTAACGACAACAAAAGGAGAAGTAGGGGACGAAATAAAGACAATAGCTACCATGATTTTAAAAATACAAAAAGAACCTTAATAATAAGAAGGTTTAATTTTTAAAGTTTATAACAACAAAAAAGAGGAGCCATGGTGGTGGAAGGTGGACAAGGAGAGAGAGGACAGAAGTGGTGAAAGAAATAGACAATGGGGCTGACAAGGGATTAAGATGTAGTTAGAATATGGAGCCCTCAATTTTAAGGGATTTGTTGGCGTAATCAGAAAAGACGCAATAGGTTTTTAATGTTTAGAACATCGAAGGGTTTGAAGTGCAGACAGGGGTTCGAACTCTGACTGAGGCCTCCAAAAAAGATAATAGCCTTCGAGCAGAAGTGGTATTGATTAACACTATAAGCGTTCGGTCCTCTTTTACCCTGCCGAGGGGAGGGTATTTATAGGCACAGTTACAACAGGGTAATACAAAGTTACCCCCTATATCTAACCGACTATTACAGTGAGAATAGTGAATTTACATAGGGGTAGTTTAGTAACCCTCAGTGTGAACAGACCCAAACACCTATCTTGTCGGAGGGAACAAGGAGCCCATGGTTTTGAAGTCACTCTCGGGTGGTTTTGAGCCCCGGAGCCATACAGGCGAAGAGGGAACTTCGGCTTCACCGAGTGGCTTCGAGCTTCAGGTCCGCAAGAGGCTCCGAAATGACCCTGAACAAGGCATCGAGCTGCCTCTTCGAAGGGGGCTTCGCTGCTATTATTATTAAAGCCCTGTTAGGGTAAAGGTCATTTTCCCCAACAGTAGCCCCTCGCACGTAGCCTTTCTTCCGAAAGGATAAAGCGTGTCTTCAACGAATAATAACCTCGAGCAGCTCCCTTCGGAGCCTAGGGCTTTGGGGCCTACCTTCGAGCCTACCGTACCCCGAGCATTAAATAGCCGCAGAACTTGATGGGACACCCTCGGAACTCCAAACAACGCCGAGCATGGCCAAAGACTTTGAAACGAACCGTCGCGGGGTCGAGGCTCTCGGCCCTATTTTACCCTGATCCCACCAATCATAGATTCCGGAAGACGCCTGCGAGGTGGTAAAAAATAGCTTCGGGCAGTGTGCCGCGCTCCTTTTACCGCCTATATATAAGCCCCCTTACGCCCCGAGGCTCATTACGAGCACAAGCACACTTCTGCCTTTGCTTCAGATCTCATCCCACGCAGTGCTCTCAGCCCTTAACTCGTGGAGCCCTCAGCCTCCGAAGCCTCCCCTTCGTTTCTTTGCTAGGTCGCACATTAGTTTTGCAACAATGCCGAAGAAGGCTTCGGTTCCCAAGAGCCTTTCCTCCGCTAGTGGATCTACCTCCATGCAGGTCCAGGCAGCGGCTGCAGCGACGGCGACTACGAAGGCCGCCACAAAGCACTACAGGCCACATGATCTCCAGCCTCCAACGGACAAGTTTGAACAGACCTTGGAGCTGAAAAAGACCAAGTCAATGCCGGAGTCCGCCAACGATGCCTGCGTGGGAAAGGTCCTCCAGACTGTCACCCTCCGAGTGTCGAAGCGTGATGTGATCCCCGCGCCGAAGGACGACGAAGCCGTGGTCTTCGAAACCGGACTGGGGATCCCAGCAACGAGATTGCTGGGCGAGGTACTGCAACTATACAACCTCGAACCCCCCTAGTTATCCCCGAACGTCGTGGCCGGCCTCGCCATCTTCAAGTGGGCCATGAGGGCGGAAGGGTGCGAGGGCCGCGTGGACGTCTTCACGGCTATGCACGACGCAAGCTGCCAACCAAAAAGGCGGACCTGTGAAAACGGAGTCGTCAGAGCCTTGCCATTCAGGAGCGTCAACTTCTAGCTTCGCCATGAATTCAGCGACACCTTCCTGGCGAGGGCTCGAACGACAGGCGGTACTTGAAGTGGGACCAAAATTGGTTTTACATCTCCGTCAAAGCGGACTCCCCCCTTTACAGTACCAACGCCTTCATTTCTTACAGCCGCCAAGCTCAAGTGGCGACGGACACCGTCGTAATTCAATCCAGGGTCTAGCTGCTGCACATGGTGGCCCGAAGGATGAGTATGAGGGACCTTGTAGAAGAGTTCATCACTCTCCATATCAGCCCCTTGGGGCTTAAATGGACGAAGGGCCATTTTGCTGACTCCGCATCCGGCGAGCCAAAGGAGATCCCTTCGGAGATCGTCGGTGAGGCATTGTAACTTTGCCCCTCTTCGCATCAAGCACTTCGTTCCTGTCTTTACCGTTTTTTTTCTAAATACAGCCAAGAGGGTCAAACTGATGCCGGAGGAGGCGGTCAAGGCGGCGAAGCGTGTCTTGGGGGCTTCGACCGTGAATGAAAGAAGCCAGCGCCTCGCCTTAGTCGGATCCTAAGAGAGGTACAATCGGGTATGGATCCGGCTTAGCGCCAGTGAGGTCCCACAGCTCCCGGAGCTCCCGGACCCCACCCCTTTGGAGGTACAACTCGGGGCCTTCATTTAGGATGCCCTCGTCTTGGAGTATTGCTATGATTGGGCTTCGCCAGTCTTTGACTTGGATGCAAAGTACCTCGCTTGACTCTGGCTTCGTCGCAGATGGAGTGTTCAACTCTTTGTAGAACGCTTCAGCGGGGAGTTCATGACCTCCGGCAGCTGCTTTGGTGAGGGTGTCTGCTTGCTGATTATCGCCCCTCGGGATGCTTCTGACGGAAATTCCCTTGAACGTCAGCTCCGCTTTGCGCACCTCAGCTAAATACTTAGCGAGGTCTGGATGTCGAGCCTGGAAACTCTTATCTACATACCCAGCCATAATCTAGGAGTCTGTTTTTACAATTACCCTGGCAGCGCCTAGGGCTCGTGCTTTCTGAAGACCTAACAAAACGTCTTCGTACTCGGCCACATTATTTGTAGCTTTAAAATTGAGTCTAATGGAATACAAGGTCTTTTGGCCAGAGGGTGAAATTATTATAACTCCCGCGCCTGCTCTGGAGGCCTGAAAGGCTCCGTCAAAGTAGATAGTCTAAATACCTTCACTTGTTTCTTCTGGGGACCAAATGGCTGGGGGGTCCACTCCGCGATAAAGTCCGCAATCACTTGGGACTTAATCGTGGTGCGGGCGGTGAAATCTATATCAAAGGGGGCTAATTCGACTGCCCACTTCCCTATCCTTCCAGTAGAATCTTTGTTTTGGAGCATATCTCCGAGGGGGTATGACGTCGGCATAATAATATTATGTACGAGAAAATAATGCTGCAACTTCCTCGAAGCCATGACGAGGGAGTAAGCGATTTTCTCAAGCTCCGTGTATCTCGTCTTTGCTCTAGAGAGGGCCTCGGAAACAAAATATACTGGCCTCTGGAACAACTTTCCTTCAAATTCTACCTCGCAAATGAGGACCGCACTGACGGCTAAGCCCGCCGCTGTGAGGTACAGAAGCAGCATGTCTTCCGGAAGTGGGGTTGTGAGGGTCGCTAGATCAGCGAGGTATTTCTTGATATCGTCGAAACTCTTTTGGCATTCGAGTGTCCATGTGAAGTCGTTAGATCCTTTCAATGCCTTGAAGATTAGTAGGCTTCATTTGGCTGACTGCGCAAGAAAATGACTGAGGGCTACGAGGCGACCTGCAAGCTTCTGGACCTGTTTCAAATTCTCTGGCGGAGCCATTTGTTGCAATGCGCTAATCTGGGTAGGGCTGGCCTCGATACCTCGACTTGAGACTAGGTACCCTAGCAGCTTACCGGTCCGGGCTCCAAAAATACATTTTTCTGGATTTAAACGGACGCCTACCCTTCGAAGGTTTTCGAAGGTCTCCACCAGGTCTACGCTATGTTCGTGCTTTTTTTGCGCTTTTTATTACATTGTCGTCCATGTAGGCTTCGATATTTTGTCCTATCTGGTGACCGAGGGCCTTAGCAATTAGCCTAGAAAAAGTTACCCCGACATTTCTTAAACCGAAGGGTATTCGTACATAGCAATAGACTCCCGAAGGAGTAACGAAGCTAGTCTTGTCTTCATCTTCGCGCTTCAAACACACTTGGTGATATCTGGAGTAGGCATCGAGGAAACTTAATAGTTCGGAGCCCACAGTGGAGTCGACGAGCTAATCAATACGAGGCATGGGGTACGGGTCATAGGGGCATGCTTTATTTAGCGAAGTGAAGTCGATACACATCCGTCATTTTCTCGTGCTCTTTTTTCTTACAAAAACGGGGTTCGACAACCACTCCGTGTGGCTGACTTCTCGTATGACCCCTGCCCGAAGCAGCTTCTCCACCTCTACCTTCGCTAAACTTGCGTGCTCGGCTGATAACTTTCGTAGCCCCTGGCGTACTAGCCTCGTCCTAGGGTTCACCAGCAGGGAGTACTCGATGACGCTTCGATCGACCCCCAGGATATCTTCATCCGACCAAGCAAAGATGTCGAGGTTGCTTCGAATCGTCTCCTCCAGCGAAGCCAGCTCATATAGGGTCAAACCCCCTCCAAACTGGATGGGGTACTCGAGCCCTCGTTCGATGAGTGTCTTGGTCAGCACCTCTCCGTCCGGACGAGGTTTGAGTGCGGACTTCTTGAAGGATTCGGGGGGTCGGCCTACTGCTTCGGGCTAGCATTGCACATTGTGCACTTGGCGAGATTCGAAGAGGACGGTATGGCCATACTCTACCCTTCGCGCCACACTTTGATCACCTAGCACGGTGAATACTCCCCCTGTGTGGGCAGCTTTATGCAGAGGTAGTTATGGTGCGATATGGCACCAAACTGATTTAACGTATCCCTCCCGAAGATAGCGTTGTAGGCGTACGGGGCGTCGATAATGTCAAAGATGACCTCCTCTGACCTTGCAAGGGTACCTTGACCAAAGGCGACTTCGAGACTGATCTGGCCTATTGCTTCGAGGGGTGGCCCCGTGAAGCCTTGCAAGGGCCTGGCAGCCGGAAGGAGATGCTCGCGAGGGATGCATAGTTGGTCGAAGGCATGAGCAAAGATAATATCCACCGAGCTCCCTCCGTCAATGAGCACGCGGCGTACTTCGGTGCCTGCTATGTAGGCGGAGATGATGAGGGGGTCTGCATGAGAGAATTTGACTTCAACGGCGTCTTTGGCTGTAAAAGAGATTGGCACATGAACCTATTCTGGCATCACGGAGGCTGATGCCGAGGTCCCAATATGTCCTACTTCACGAATATAATCATGCCTCTGACGTTTGGACAAATTTCCAAGGGCTCCTCCACCCGAGATGGGTAAGACTACCCTCTTCTGAGGTCTGGACCCGTCTTCAGCCTTCGGAGGTGGCATTAAATTTGCCACGGGGACTTAGGAGGGCTTCATTGACCTCGGCTTGACCTACGGCCTGAACGTGCTCAGGGCGTGCGATATTGGGAGCTCAATCCATCATTCCTCGACCACCGGTTTGCTCGAGGTACTCTCCTCGCAAGGCCAGTATAGCCTTGCAAGTGTCGGTGTTGTGGCTCCGGTTCTCACCGTGGATGTTGCAGAAGTAGGACTGGCCCAGGACAAAGGGTCTTACGGATGGCCTCGCTCTGCCCCCTCGTCCTCTTCCTTGACCTTGCTGGAATTTCAGGGCCTTTGGCTCGGTAATATTTAACACTTCGGTACAGAAGTGTTTCCGGCTTCGCCTTGATTTCGAAAGCCGGTGCTCTACGTACGCTAGCTTTGGGGGGCTTGGGGCCCGAACTTCAGGGACTTGGGCTTGGGCGACGGCGGTAGTTCTCTAGAGCTAGCCTTCTTCGGAGCGAGCATATTCCTCGAAGTACGTCATGAGCTGAGCCACCGAGGATATATGCTTCCTATAAAGCTTGTCCAAGAGGCCTAGATTGGTTACCCCTTCATGAGCGACGTCTACCACTGACGATGTGGAAAGGACTTTTATCTGGGACTTCATAAAGGCAAAACGCTGTGAATATTACCACAGTGTCTCTCCAGGTTGCTGCTTCACTTGGAACAGGCTCCCGGTTGATATGGGCGCCACGAAGGTCCCTTGAAAATTATTTATGAATTTCTTGCGCAGGTGTTCCCATGACCTTTTGGAGCCGGGCTTTAGGGACCAGAACCACCGAAAGGCTATCCCTTCGAGAGCCAAAGGGAAGCACTTCGCCATGGTATCTCTTTCGCCTCCGCTAGCTTCAATAGCGAGGGCATAGAAGCGGGCGAATTCATCGGGGTCTGAGTCCCTGGAGTACTTGGGCAGCTTCGTAGCTCAAAACTTTGAGTGGAAGCACACCATCTACAAATCTAGGTGTAGTGGTGACCCTTCGTCGAAATAGGCATTCTGCCTCCGCTCTTGGGGCTCCTGCTCGCCGTGGTCACTTACAGTGATGATGACCGGCGCCCTTGGAGGGTCTTCAGGAGTGTGGACCTGGCTGGCCATATTTTGCCGCCACCTCATGACTTCAGCTTTGAGCAAGGCCAGCTCGGAGGCCTACGCATCGCTTGTGGCTCTGCTTCCTCTGGAGTCTGGCCCTGGGTCTTGCGACCGAACGTAGTCAGTCCACAGCGCCCTCGGGGGCGGAGGCCTCGTGTTCCGAGGCTCTGCGGCCCCTAGCGGGGCAGACGCGAGAGGGGTTGCAGCTGGGCCTCCGGGCGTGAAGTTATTAGCCGAAGGGGGGACTGAGGTGAGCTCCTTGGTCCTGGGTAAGGTACCTTCCGCTGGGAGGCCAGCGGCCTGCTCCGCAATCTCCGGAGTGACATTTGTGTCACAAAGGTCAGCAGTGAGTTCCGCAGCCCTTGAGCCCAAACCCATCGCTGGGGGTCCCTCTAGATCTGGCAGGTCCCGCGCACCGAACTCAGGAGGGGGGACCTCCATGTGCAGCGAGGCCTGTGCTACTCGGAGGGACCTCTGTGATAGAAATATGCCCAAGAGAATTCTGGGGGAAGCGGAAGTTCTGGATTAAGGCCGGAAGTTTCGGGTTCTAGAGCATCCGGAAGTTCCGATTAGACTGGAAGTTTCGGGTCAGCCCCAGGTTTGGTTTCTGGAGGAACCGGAAGTTCTTGGCCTGCCTGAAAGGTGAATTCTGGATGAACCGGAAGTTCCGAATGAGACCCGAAAGTTCCAGGTCGAAATAAATTCGATATAGAATGTTATTTTCGGAAGTTCCGGTTAGACCGAAAGTTCTAGGTCCGGAAGTTTCGGACTAAAATAAATTCGTACAAAATATTATTTTTGGAAGTTCTGAGCCTAGACCAGAACTTCTAGGCCAGACAAACGGATTAGATCTGTTGGACTTTAATACTGATTAAAGGCCCATGAGAGGGCACTATATAAGGAGAGGAGGGGCTAGGACGAAAAGGCTGCTGCCATTGCTGTTGCTTATTGCTTCAACCTAATCCTAGCCGCCACCTCTTCTGGTTGCACCGGTTATGGCCATCTCTCCTCTAATCTCTCACGCAGTACTAGCATACTGGCTTGAGGTGATCTCATCCCTGTACGTGTGGATACCGTAGAGGCACCACTGCTATTATGGTGCTGATCTTCTCGTGGAGATCACCAGACTACGTCGTCTTCATCGCCGATGAATAGACAGAGCTGAGCGTAGCCGATCGAGAATGCGCTTCATCAACTCTACTTTCACTGCCCTAGCGCGTTTCGTGGCTAGAGGTAATGATCTATGATCCTATTACATGTATGGTTCATGGATGAATAGGGTAAAATTTTTGAAATTAGCGCTAGCGCAGCCTCCCCATAACCCAACACTTTGAGTAGGAGCTACGCTCTTGCTTTTCTTTGGAGGCATGGCCCGAAGGTTGGTGATAGAGAGGCTAGTCTTGAACTAGGATCCCCACGAACGGCGCCAACTGTTGGTGTAATCAGAAAAGACGCAACATGTTTTTAGTGTTTAGAACCTCGAAGGGTTCGAAGTGCAGACAGGGGTTCAAACTCTGCCTGAGGCCTCCAAAAAGGATAATAGTCTTCAAGCAGAAGTGGTATTAATTAACACTATAAGCGTTCGGTCCTCTTTTACCCTACCGAGGGAAGGGTATTTATAGGCACAGTTACAACAGGGTAATACGAAGTTACTCCCTACATCTAACCGACTATTACAGTGAAAATAGTGAATTTACATAGAAATAGTTTAGTAACCCTCCGTGTGAACGGACCCAAACACCCATCTTGTCGGAGGGGATAAGGAGCCCATGGTTTCAAAGTCACTCTCAGGTGGTTTTGAGCCCCGGAGACACACAGGCGAAGGGGGGCTTCAGCTTCGCTGAGTGGCTTCGAGCTTTAGGTCCGTAAGGGGCTCCGAAATAACCCTGAACGAGGTATCGACCTGTCTCTTCGAAGGGGGCTTCGCTGCTATTGTTATTAAAGCCCTGTTAGGGTAAAAGTAATTTCCCCCAACAGGATTGGATATGAAGTC
>KE370797.1:195016-212559 GCA_000418225.1 Zizania latifolia
GCTCGGAGCCGGGGACATTGGCAGCGTCTACCTGGCCGAGGTCAAGGGGAAGGGGGGCGACGGCGGCGGGAGCGGGGGCGCGGCCGCACTTGTCGCCGCCAAGGTGATGGACAGGAAGGAGCTCGCGGGGAGGAACAAGGAGGGCCGCGCGCGCACCGAGCGCGAGATCCTCGAGGCCGTCGACCACCCTTTCCTCCCGCGCCTCTACGGCGTCGCCGAGGGCGACCGCTGGTCCTGCCTCCTCACCGAGTTCTGCCCCGGCGGCGACCTCCACGTCCTCCGCCAGCGCCAGCCGCATCGCCGGTTCTCCGAGGCCGCCGTCAGGTACATCTCTTCGATTGTTCGATCGATCACCAAGTTACTTTCTTCCTTCAGACATTCTCATTGTTGTCAAACGTTAAAAAACAAGTTTTTTCAATCTTTCAAACGAAAGCAGCATGAATCACTATCTCATCAATTTGGCGTTTAATGTTCATAATATGAGAAATCCTTTTAAAAAATATCAAGGATAAAGAAAAAGAATATGGCATCCTCACGTTAAGGAGACAGGTACGAGACAGGTATGTGGGAAGAAAAGGTGTTTGGATAAAATAAAAACTAAAATTGAACAAGAAATAGTTGATGCGACAAATAATACTCTAAACCCTTATATTTTAGGACAAAATTAACATTTATCGTTGTTAACTAATTCATTATTTGCCCTTTTTTTGGCGTGGACGGTGAAGTAGTAGTAGCTATTCTATTAAGCTAGTGATCATAGGCTTTTGGGAGAAGAATGTGGCTGGTTTCCTGCGTTCTAATTGCCCTTGGTTTTAGTCTCTGTTTTTTATGTGCTATAAAGTATTCCTTTAGGATCTAGTGGATGAAGCTCAGCTGTTCTGTTGTTTGTTTGGCCCCATCATGTCTTCTGTTAGGCATGCATGTTCATCTATATTTAGTCAGAATGTGTTCAGTCATGAAAACATACATAATGCTGTTTGATGGTAGCTTCCTTTTGGATCCATCCTTAACTCAAATGACAGACAATAGAGTCTCCAAAGCAATATATGGATGTGACATGAAAAAAAGTATTTTGCAAATTAGATGATAGAATCCATGCTCAAATGTCTCCTTTTTCTTCTGAAAGATCAAAGATGTCTCGCTGTGGTAGACAGTGTAAGGATTGGACATCATGGACGGGAGCTCACTGTCGTTATACAGTTACTTACTTTTCAGCCACACAGTCTCGCACGCCCATATCACCCTGCAATCACTCGCCATTCAGGCGGTGTTCAGTGTTTGCATGTGCACACCTCTGTGACCTTCTGAACCCAAGCCTGGCCATATGGAAGTAAAGCTGTTCTTGTCATATGCGTTTGCAGGTTCGTCCCTTCGAGGAAATTAGGCATATTTCATCTTTGCATCTCGCCAATATTTGTCCTCCCAAAATACACGGACACTGGTGTAATTTCCTTCCGGAATGGACTTAAAACAGGATCGAGCTCAGCCGTATTTTACTGTGTGGAATATCATGTAGGCCATACGCCAGATAACAACACAAAAATGCCAACTTTACTAGACTGTACTGATAGAAGATACTGGCAGCATTATTCGGTACGTTTGTTCCATTACAGCATCACGTGTCCAGATTCATTTAGTCAAGGGTACATCAGTAGTGTAGTAGTCCCGGCCATAGCATTCACTTGTAGAGTTGTAGTCATTAGTCAACACAGCCTACATGCTGCCAGTGCACCGATTCCCCATGCTTTTCTTTATCCATTTTAGATATAAAAACGAGTTATTACCTAGAACAACTATCAAAAATTTTGATGCAAGAAACAATATATATAGTATATATAATACATCATACACAGTACAGACTAACATATATTGAAGTTATTGACAGTACAAGAGCCTGACAATTAGCCTTCTTTTTGCATAAAGATTAGCTTTTTGCACCACTCCAAGTCTCCAACACCTCACCTAAGAACTGTATATCATAGTACAGCCTCAAATACAGAGTTGCATCATGCCAAAAATGAATCAATGACCGGACCTCGTTTTATGGGGGTAGTTGTAATAGAGTAGTATAAGTCTAGTAGCTTGCATTGCAATGGCGATGTGAATTGTGGTGGTACCACTGATGGCTCACCTACCTACAACCAACAACATTGCCATCAACGCATGGTAATAAGGTCGGTTGTGCTGACACGAGCGAAGCCCTTGTTCTACGGCGCTGGAACTGTTTGGAGAACATGACCTTAAATTACTCTTCTCATTGGTGTATGTAGATGCCATTGATCAATGAGGCTTTTTATTAACCCCCATGTGATGAGTGATGACTAATGAGAGTTAATAGAATCACAGCTCTGAAGAATTAACATAGGAGATCAACATAGGGGTACTTGCTGTTGGGATTAATCTAATTAACCCGAAGAATTTTTCAATTGAGTACACACATGAGGTGTATTCCTTTGTGACAATAACTTGAGCTTCCGGCGTGCAACTCCCCAGCATCAATGATGGACGGAGCTGAATACTGTGTTAGCTTTTTCCTCCTCTGCTGTGACTTGTGACTTTTGCTTGGTACTGGAGCTCACTGTGGCAAACACCAACACAGATATGGATAGTAGATACAGGTGCCTTTGTCGTTAGCCGCTACACAGATATGTGGGTGACACAATGCGACATGTGAATAAAGTCAAGGGGGATGCACTCATGCACTTCCATACACAGTTGCATTATGCACCAACTTGCACTTCCATACACAGTTGCATTATGCACCAACTTGCTTTGTAAGAGTATATACAGTTGCAAAAACACCAGAATTAGGATTTGACATCCTCTGATGTAGGAAGTTCACGTTAAAGGACAGTCGTCCGATCTAAACTGTCTAGTTGAGATTTGACGGTGTAGAGTGAGGTTTCGTGGTGGTCGAAACCTACTTCACAATAGTCGGAGATGAAGGTTTTACAAAGGTCGAGGTGGGATTCACATCGTCGGATCCTAGTGGAACGGCTAGAATTCCGACTGTCCTCTAACGTCGGGCTCCCTCTCGTCAGAGGAGCTGGTTCTAGGAATTAGTCGGTGAATGCTACACTGCCAAAAGCTCAAGTTTGATGAAAAATTTGCAATTTTGGAATGCATCTGGACATGGCGCCTGTCCCGGCTTGTTTGTTTCAGAAACTCAATTAATTTGATTACTGGATATAATAGCAGCTGCTAAATGATGATGGTTTGTTTGGAGCTTGGTGAATGACGATGACCATGTGACACTGATATGTGTGCTGCTCGCGTCGCGGCAGGTTCTACGCGGCGGAGGTGGTGGCGGCGCTGGAGTACGTCCACATGATGGACATCGTGTACCGGGACCTCAAGCCGGAGAACGTCCTCGTCCGCGCCGACGGCCACATCATGCTCACCGACTTCGACCTCTCGCTCAAGTGCGACCCGACGGCACCGACGCCGGCGCACGTCATCTCGGACCCCATCTCCCTCGCAGGCCACTCCTCGACGTCGTCGTCGTGCATCATACCGTCGTGCATTGTCCCCGCCGTGTCGTGCTTCCAGCTCTTCCCCGGCCGTGGGCGCCGGCGGCGCCGGCGGCGCAAGAAGCCATCGAGTGGCGCAAACAGCAGCTTCCCCACCGGCGGCCTCGACCTGGAGTTCGTGGCGGAGCCGGTGGAGCTCCGGTCCATGTCGTTCGTCGGCACGCACGAGTACCTCGCCCCGGAGATCGTCTCCGGCGAGGGCCACGGCAGCTCCGTCGACTGGTGGACACTCGGTATCTTCATCTTCGAGCTCCTCTACGGCGTGACGCCGTTCAAGGGCTACGACAACGAGATGACCCTGGCCAACATCGTGGCGCGCGCCCTCGAGTTCCCCAAGGAGCCGTCCGTGTCGTCCACTGCCAAGGACCTCGTCACCGCGCTCCTCGCCAAGGACCCGATGCGGCGGCTCGGCGCCACCATCGGCGCGGCGGCCATCAAGCGGCATCCGTTCTTCAACGGCGTGAACTGGGCACTGCTCCGCTGCGCCACGCCGCCGTACGTGCCCCCGCCGTTCAGCGCCGCGGCCGCCACCTCCGGCGCCGGCGGCAACAGCGCGAACGACGACATGTCGGACGACGACAGCTGCCCCGGCACGCCCGTGGAGTACTATTAGACAAGCCAAGGAAGCTGCTGCCATGGCCGTGCAGAAAGGAAGCTAAGCTAGCTGGCATTGCCGGGGGACCCCATCGAACAAAGCGTGCCCCTTTGTCCGACACAGCCCGCGCACGTGGTGGCGCGCACGAGGCAAGCCGGCCGGCGAGCTGAGCCCGGGGAGCAGGGCGCGCGTGCAGGCGCTGCGCTGTCGCGTCAAATACTTGTCGTCAGCGAGGTCGGTCGAGCCGGCCGCCGCGCCATGGCAAGCGACACCGAGCTCGCTCCAATAATCTATTTCTGCTCCTTTCTTCTCTGACTTCACCTGGCACTCTTCTAGGCTGGGGATCCTGTCTCACCAGAATCATATAGCATCAGCCAATCAGCGTAGTGCCATACAATTCACTTGTTAGGCCTATCTACATCACATCATTTAATTACCTTAATCTCATCCAGAACTGGACTGTTCCGTGTGAAATTCATCACTCATGCCAAGTTTAATCGAGCTCTTTTAGTGACGACGAGTTGTATCTAGTTTACTCATCTCGACGGTCTTGTCATTGGAAAGATCCGACAGAATGAGTAATGAGCAGGGTTCCTCGAAGATTGGTTATCAGTGGTAATCAAACAACCGGATAATCGTAGCATGGTAACAAGTGATGAGATGGCAGGAGAGGGACATGGCTAATGATAAGCAGTGTTGGGGTGTCTGGGCGGTGGAAAAGGTGGTGGACTCGACAGCGCCGTGGCGATCATTTCGCAGGATTTCTGCGCGCGCGGCTAACTTTCTCTCGGTGCTCGCTCGTGCGCTTTATTTGCTTTGTAACACATCAGTTGTTCAGTATCAGTTTGTGCCGGTGTGTACAGACAAGGCTAGCTTTTTGGTGTAGATAAGACTTCTTTTCGGTATGTGTTAGAGGTTAGATCAAATTCTTCTAGAGTGCATCAACAAACTCTTGTTCGGAATCCGTTTGTACGATGGATTGATAGCCATCCGGTTACTTTTGCCCGGGATCTTCAGGCTACAAGGGGAAAAGATGATAAGTATGCGCTGCATGCAGAGATGTAAACCCTGATTTCTCTGTATATTATTACTTAGTGGCAGTTAAAGTAGATGTGATGGTAGCTGCGAGCTGGGCGAAAGGCAGATGCAGCTCAGCTGCAAAGGACCGCAGTTACAATGATCATGATCGTGCTATGCGCCATCTCAAAAGTAAGTCAACCAACCATGCAAAAGAAGAGCAAATGCCAAAGCTATACAGGCATACAGTTAACTGATGACAGCAAGCTGTCTCTGTCTTCCATCTTGATGGCTTACTGCTGAACTCACATATGCAAGCAAACATAAAGGTAGAAACTAGAAACACACTCACACACACAGACCTATGTCAACAAGAACTGACATCAACTTGCGGGCTTTCAACTTGTGGAGGTTTCAGAAGTTTCAGGAAAGAAAACCTGCCGTCGAGCACGACGGAACGGAGAAAGAAGTGCAGTGGATAAAATACTAGATTTACCTTCAATTTCTTAGATCTATATATATGTACACACACTAACTCTGTTCTAAAGCTAGTATATCTGACGGTAAAAGTGCAGTGGATAAAAGATTAGATTTACCTTCGAATTTTTTGATGTATATATGTTCTATCTCCGTCTCATCCGTAATGAAATAAGTGTATTTTTCGTAATTTTATTCGGAGTCAAAACTATTTTAATTTTAGTACTGAATGAGATGTTCAACTGGTACTAAATGTTTGACTTTTAGTACCAACTAAGATATTTAGCTGATACTGAAGATATGAGCATTAGTATCGATTGGACTCCCTAACCAATACTAACATAGAGTAATAGTACTGATTGAATAACCGGTACTAATGTAATATACCTTTAGCCTCGAACGGATAATATTGGTTCAAAAACCATGACTAAAATGAGGTTTCAGCCACCAGCGGATAAAAGAGTATGTTTACCTTCAATTTCTTAGATCTATACACACACACACAAACTCTGTTCTAAAACCAATATATCTGCAGGTAAAAGTGCAGTGGATAAAATATTAGATTTACCTTCAAATTTTTGGATCTACAGGTATATATTTTCTATCTCCGTCTCATCCATAAAATAAGTGTATTTTCGTAATTTTATTCTGAGTCAAAACTATTTTAAGTTTGACAAAGTTAGTAGGAAATAATATTAACATATATCATGTGAAACAAGTAAATTATAAAAAATGTATTTCATAATAGTTTAATGATGCCCATTTGATATGGTAATTATTATTTTTATACACCTAGTTAATTAAGATAGTTAGACTTAGAATAAAATAAATTTTTTTTGACAGAGTATGCTTTAGCACATGCAAAACCAGAGCATGTAGGTCTGTACCAAATGATCACATATAAAATTCTCTTGAAAAAGGGCTATTACTTTTGTCGGGATATGACTCCATGTACTCCGCAGTTAGGCTTATCAGACCAGATCAAGAGCAGGTCAAGACCAGCATTAATCGTTCGGTATGGCCTATGAACAGGGATTTAATTCTGATAAGAAAAGTTGAATCCTTATCGGGTAGTTAAGCCATGGATATGATATTAAGAGATTTATTTGTACCAAAATTCTTGTAATTAGGGATTTAGCATCCGAGTTTAGTAGGCAATCCAAGTTCTACTCGAGATAGAGTTCTGGGTTATTGGGCTCACCTCTTGAGTATATAAAGGAGGCAAGAACCCCCCAAGGACATCTAATCTCGTTTATTCATATCATCTAGCCATCTAGCTCCACCATATTTTTCTTGCTTTCGACGTCTTAAGCCTCCATAGCTTAATTGCGTCGTATTGTAAGATCCACCATCATATTACACACCAAACACTAGATGTATGGCTATTATCCTCCGAGAGACCTGAACCAGTATAAACCTTGGCTCTTGTGTTTCAGAGTCGACCATCGGGTTCAAAGGCGTTGCACTTCCCTTACACACATCTAATCACCACCTTGGGTACCCCATTGAGTGGACTGATCGGTGATTCACCGACAGTTGGCGTGCCAGGTAGGGGATCGCGTCGTTTTCACCAGGATCCGATGGGATCTCTTTCAGATTTCCTTGTGCCCACTAGCTCCATATTCTTATTTGGGAGTCTGACGTTTGTCGGGGACTCGGTGGGGTGGCTTGTCCTGTCGAACCCATCGCCAAACGCTACTCGTGGACTGGCTAAACGAGGAGACTTATCTCTCCTTTTGGCCTCTGGGCAGGGTAGCCAGCTGTGTCATACCAAAGACCCGGTTGGTCCTGAGCACTACATCATCTTCTCTGACAAAAAGGGCGAAAGGTCCGGCACCTATGGGCAAGGACCGGGTTGATCTGTAAGCCTGAAGCTGATCAACGACCAGGCAGCCTCTGATTTCCGGTCAATCTTGTCATGATGGCCAAAGGGGCGCTGTCTACAACCAGTAGCGAGCGACGCCGACGCGCTGAAGATAACCAGATTGAACAAGACAACAGGGTGCGCCAAAACCTCAAAGACGAATTCACATTGGAGTTCGACAGAGAGAAAGTCTTTAAAACTCCAGCCGCCAACCTGATGGCAATCGAGAGGGCTCTCAGCACCCTCCCCGAGACGCCGGAGCCGCGATGAGCGAAAGCCTTGGCCTAGGCGATAGCAACACAAATCAACACCTCGTCTCTAGCTCTGACCCGACCACCGACTCCTTCCCCAAAGGATAAAGAGGGCGATGATCTGGACTGGTATCAGCCATCACACATTCAAAATCTACCCGTTGACAGTTCGCGTGACGATCACTTACTACCACCGCCCCTAGGAAGACAGAATAGGTTGCGCTCCAAGATGCACAAGCAGACTGATAATCGAGGCAACCTCGAAAACAGCCATAGCAGTATCGGCAGTAGTGCCGACCATGACGATTCGATTAAAGGTCTCAATCTCCGCAATCCCAGAAGAAGCAGAAGCCGAGATGATCACGGTGACTTCTCCGTGTTCACTTGGCTCCTAAGGCAAGTCAGGTGGCCAAAGTCTTTTCGCCCAACGGGAATCGAATCGTATGATGGTAAAATGGATCCCTCGCAGTGGTTACGACTCTATTACACCGCCGTTCGTGCAGGAGGAGGAGACGAAGGGGTCATGGCTAATTACCTACCGATCATGCTCTCCTCATCTATCAATAACTGGCTCTCGAGCTTACCTAAGAATTCTATCGACTCTTGAGCACAACTCTGTTCAGCTTTCATCGACAACTATCAAGAAATATGGTAGAAGCCTGTGACTTGATACGACCTGCAGCGATTATGACAAAAGAAGGACAAGACACTCCACAGCTTTATCCAGAGGTTCTCAAAGAAGAGGACCATAGTCATGGACATCGACGAACGTGACATCATCAATTGCTTTATTGACGTCCTGCACCACTCTTCCGAGGTGCACAGGGCCCTCGTGAAAAGAAGCCAAAGACTATAGCCTGGATGATCTCTATTGCAGAAAGCTACGTCGACTGTGAAGATGCTCGAAAGGAAAAGATAGAGCGATCACGCCACGAGAGCTGATCTCGTCAGAACAGAGACGACCGTCCTCGATTCCCTCGACAAGAGAACTACTGATCGAGATCCTCTCAAGGCAAAAAGAGCGAAAAAGGAAGATGAAAAGAACTGTGGCGGCTGCCTACAGTTCACGACGCCAGTAAGATGAAGACATATTGGAGGAGCTCGACAAACCCTGTCCGTTTCATCCAAAGGGCAAGCATACCATATGTAAATGCTATTCTTTATAAGATGTACTCACTAAAGAATCCCACGGTAATCCCTACCAAGGCAAAAGACGCCGGGACGATGATGATGTCCCGAGGAAGGATAGTCAGCCTCAAGACAACAATGATTTTTAGGAGTCTCATAAGACGGTGAATATCGTCTTCGGAGGCCCCGCGTTAGCTAAAACTAAACAATAACAAAAGATTCTAGACCGACACATTAATGCCATAGGGTTCGAGGAGATCCAATAGCTACTGTGGTCGGAAGTCCCGATCATCTTCTCTAGAGATGACCAATGGACAAATGTCCCAAAGACCAGGCATTGGCCGCTGGTTGTCGACCCTGTGATACTTAAAGTACGTATGAGGCGGGTCTTAATCGACGGAGAGAGTGGATTGAACATCCTCTTTCGCCAGTCCCTCATCGATCTTAGCATCTCAGTCGACAGTCTCCAAAAGAAGGACAACTTCCTGTTTTATATTATTATACCCGGGCAAAGCTCGGTACCACGTGGCTCAATAACTCTATCAGTCACGTTCGGCTCTCGAGACAATTATCGGACCGAGCACATTACTTTCTAGGTCACGGAATACGACATCCCGTTCCACGCCGTTCTCGGAAGGCCATCCATAGCCATTAGACACTATCCGTACTTGATGCTCAAGATGTCGGGTCCTAGTGGAGTTATCATTGTTTAGAGAAACATCGGTACCTCTCGTGCATGTGAGAAAGACAGTCTTGCCCCTGCCGAGGCTATCGACTGATCGGCTCGAATGGAGGAAAACCCCAAGCAAGTCCGAGCGCATCCTCCCGAGGTCTCAAAAATTCTAGCCAATGCACTAATCCCTTCGGGGATCTCTCCCATACCCTTGAACACCAAGAAGATCGCCCTCTCCGACGTCGACCCGACAAAGACCGCAACCATCGGGGCAGGACTCGACACCAAGTAGGAAATCGCTCTCGTCAGCTTCCTGCGTTCCAATATGGATATCTTTGCATGGAAACCCTTCGACATGCCTAGGGTTCCTCGGGAGCTGATCGAGCACGAACTCCACGTATATCCAACTGCCAAGCCGATAAAACAGAAGCTATGGAGGTTCGCCCAAGATAAGAAAGAGGTGATCAAAGTCGAAATCGCCCGCCTCCTAGCAGCAGGATTCATCCGTAAAGTTTACCATCCCGAATGGCTCGCTAATCCAGTCCTGGTAAGAAAGAAGATAGGACAATGACGAACGTGCGTTGACTACACCGATCTAAATAAACATTGTTCGAAGGATCCTTTTAGGCTATCTTGGATAGACCAAGTCATTGATTCAACGGCAGGATACTCCCTCTTGTGCTTCCTCGACTGCTACTCTAGTTATCACCAGATCAACCTTAAAGAAGAAGACTAGGAGAAAACATCATTCATCACACCTTTCGGAGCATACTGTTATACAACCATACCTTTCGGCCTCAAAAACACAGGAGCAACATATCAGCGGGCCATCCAGCGATGTCTCTTGGAGCAGATCGGCCACAACGTCGAAACATATGTCGACGACGTGGTCATAAAATCTAGAGAAGGAGATAACCTCATCAGCGACATTGCTGAGATATTTGCTAACCTGCGAGAGTTTTGATAGAAGCTTAACCCTAAAAAATGTGTCTTCGGAGTACCATCTAGGCAACTACTCGGGTTCATCGTCAGCAACCGGAACATTGAGGCCAACCCGGATAAAATAGCGGCAATAATGAAGATGAAAAAACCCAACAATGCCAAGAAAGTCCAGAAGCTCACCGGTTGCACACAGCCCTCAGAAGATTTTTCTCTCATCTAGGGGAAAGAGGAGCTCCCTCTTCAAATTATTGAAGGAGAAAAACTTTCAATGGATAGCTGAGGCCGACGAGGCGTTTTTCGCACTAAGAAATTTTTAACCTCACCATCAATCCTCATGGCTCCAAATCTAGAAGAGGTTCTCCTCCTCTACATCGTCGCCACGACTAATGTCGTCAGCACGATCGTAGTAGTTAAACGGCCTAAGGAGGGACATGTCTTTCTAGTCCAATGGCCGGTATATTTCATATCAGAAGTTCTTGGCCTATTAAAAGCAAGGTATCTCTAAGTATAGAAGCTCCTTTACGCCGTCCTGCTTACCGCTCGAAAGTTAAAACATTACTTTCAAGTCCACAAGATCATGGTCGTGACAGAATATCCTCTGGGCGACATACTCCACAATCGAGATACGACAGGGCGAATCGTAAAGTGGGCCGTTGAGATGGGGGAATACACGACGGAATTTTGCTCCTGCACCGCCATAAAATCATAAGCTCTAGCCGACTTTGTTGCCGAGTGGACCGAGATACAAACTACCCCAAGCTGAGAAGAAAAATAATACTGGACAATGTACTTCAATAGCTCTGTCAACATAGACGATGTCGGCGCAGGAATTCTCCTTATATCCCCAAAAGAAGAAGAGCTGCGTTACATACTGCAACTGCTGTTTAAAGCTTCAAAAAATGCGGTAGAATTCGAAGCCATGATACACGGCCTTTGGATATCAGTATCCCTCGGAGTAAAATGACTCATGGTTTATGGAGACTCTAAGCTAGCTATTAACCAGGTCAACAAAGACTGGTCTTGCAGCAGTGACAAGATGGACGCTTATTACGCTAAGGTCCAAAAACTTAAAGGCAAGTTCTTTGGCCTAGAGTTTCATCATATTCCCCGTGACGATAATTCGTCAGCTAACGCCCTAGCCTTCCTTGGTTCTTCTCGGGTGATAGTCCCCAAAGGCGTATTCGTCTAAAAACTTACCAAACCATCAATTAAGGACGATGAGCACCAAAATGCTAGTCCATCAGCAATCGTTGCCATGCTCGAGGACGCCAATAACGGGCGACAGCCCTTCATCGACCACATTCTAAAAGGCATAGTCCTAGAAGACAAGATCCTGGTTGAACGACTAACAAGACGAAACAAGCAGTACGTAATCATCGGGGATAAACTATACAAGCGTGCGACTTCAACAAGAGTGCTCCAAAAGTGCATCTTGCTGAGCGAGGATCTCCAAATCCTTAATGAAGTTCACGTAGGGACATGCAGCAATCACACTGGGGCAAGGACACTGGTCGGTAAGGTATTCCGATTAGGCTTCTATTGGCCGACAGCCAACTGCGATGCTAAAGAATTAGTTAAAAAGTGCATAGGCTACCAATTCTTCGCCAAACAAAGTAACCTCCCAACTCAAGCCCTTTAAACAATCCCACCAATTTGGCCTTTCGCTTACTGGGGACTTGATATGTTAGGACATTTTCAAAAGGTTCCCTAGGGCATCGACCGGCTCCTAGTAGCCATCGATAAGTTCACCAAGTGAATAGAAGTCATGCCTCTAAAAAGCTGCACGGCTAAAAAATGGCGCAATTCATCGAAGAAATCACTTATCAGTTTTGCATCCCGAACCTAATCATAACCGACCTCGGGACGCAGTTCACAACAAGCGATTTCTAGGATTTTTTCAAGCAACGATTGATCGAGGTCAAGTATATGTCGGTCGCCCACCCTCGAGCCAACGGACAATGCGAGCGCTCCAACATGATGATCCTTCAAGGTTTAAAAGCCCAAATCTTCGATCCTTTGTAGAAGTACGCCGGGAAGTGGCTCTAAGAACTACCCGCAATACTTTGGGGGCTTTGCACATAGCCAAACCAAGGTACGGGACATACACCCTTCTTCCTGGTCTACGGTTCCGAAGCAATCCTCTCGAGCGATATGTTACACAACTCCCCCCAAGTTTAATATTACGATGAAGAAACTGCAGAGCAGACAAGGGCCGAAGATATCGACTCCATTGAAGAAGCCCGGATAGCAGCCACAGTGCAGTCGGATCGATATCAACAACCCTTTCGGCGATATCATGATCGCAATATGCAAAACAGAAGCTTCAAGGTAGGTGATCTGGTACTTCACCGAGTACAATCAACAGTCGGGATGCATAAATTCTCTACCCCCTAGGAAGATCCTTTCATTATCTCCGAAGTAACAAGACCAGGGACGTGCAGACTAATGCGAGAAGATGGGCAAGCAGTACCAAACTCCTAGATCAAGCACCTTCGTCGGTTTTACGCTTAATAGTACTTTGTTAAATAACCTTTATTAATGATACATGTCCAGGCACTCGTAGTTCTATTATCCTTCGGGAGGCCTGAACCAGTATAAACTTTGGCTCTTGTGTTTTAGAGTCGACCATCGGGTTTGAAGACGTTGCGCTTTTCTTACACACATCTAATCACCACCTCAGGTACCTCTTGAGTGGACTGATCGATGATTCACTGACAACATCACAGTCTAGTTAATTAATATATAATCTAACACACTTAAATGCAAACTCTTTCACCCGAGATAAACGAAGGCCAATATTTCTCTCTAGGAAAATGGATAAAACCCCTATATATCTCTCAATAAAATGGATAAAAAGCGAATATTTCTCTCTAGTAAAATGTTAAAAAAACAATATATCCCTGTAGAAAATGGATAAAAAGCGAATATTTCTCTCTAGAAAAATAAAAAAGACTAGTATATTGGGCTGGGAACCCAATATTTGTGGGCCCATTATCCAATTTGGGCCTTTGATAGAATTTGTGGGCCCAGTACAGCCCAATCGGCCACGCTGGCTTCTTCCTCCTCCTCTTCTTCCCCGCGGAGCCAAACCCTAACAAACCTCCTCTTCCCCTTCTCTTCCTGGGCAGCGGAAGGAGTCGTCAAGGTGATGCTACTCCTCCTCCTCGGATTTTGAGTGTTTGCCACGGAGCGCAGGTTGGTGTAGATGCGTTTCCACTATCGCTGGCTTGGTGTTTCTGGTATTTGCTTGGAGAGCGAGGGTTTTGAGCTGGGCCTTCCATTTGTGCGAGGGATTAGGTCAGGTTGATGTGCTTGGTGGGAGCTTACGAATTCCAGTTTTTGGTATTGGTTTAGCGCGTTTCAGCTTCGATTTTGCTGATGTTTCCACACTATCCCAGTGATGCTGTGGGTGTAGAGAGTGGAAGCGACTTGGTTGATTGCCAGATGTGAGTTGTGATGGGCCAGCCAGTTCCATTCAATTCAATATGCTGTTGACTATGATTTGCACTAGAACAATAGTGATGTGGTTGACTGGTTGTGCTCAGGAAATGGAACACCTGTTGCAACAGATTATATAGTTCATTATATTTACTTCTTTCCACCAATTTTTCAGCACAATTGCACTTGAGATCCTCTGCAGTCACTCTTACCCTGACATTGTCACCGACACGTGCGCCCAATGGTGCCAGGGCTCACGTGTTGGTGATAAAGTCACCGTGAAGTTGACTGCAGAGGAACTGTTCCCATACAATTGGGTATGCTTTTGCCGGTTCCAATATTTGGTAGTTTCGCTCTCACGCCCATTAGCACTAGACTACGAGTAATTTGTTTGAGTGGTAGAGGGAGATTTTGCAACAGGTCATATAATTCATTTATGTTTAGTTATTTCCCCCATTGTTTTTTCCCTGCACTGCAGATATCTGATTTTGTCCCCTTTGTACAGCAGAAGAAGCATCATGCCTAAGATAAGAAAAAGTGGTGTCAAATATCCTGATGGATGGGAACTTATAGAACCCACCCTCTCTGAGCTTCATTCCAAGATGAGGGAAGGTCTGTCTGCTTATCCACAATCTCATTAGAAGCATATGCACTCCTGGCGTCTTATGTTAGTGAAACCAAGCTGTTTCTTATCGTGGATGGTTGGTGTAGCTGAGAATGATCCACATGATGGGAGAAGAAAGTGTGAGGCCCTGTGGCCCATCATCAAGATCAATCACCAGAGGAGCCGATATATCTATGATCTTTACTACAACAGGAAGGAGATCTCACAGGAGCTGTATGATTTCTGCCTTGACCAGGGCCATGCTGATCGTAACCTCATTGCCAAGTGGAAGAAGGTATGCATAGTTGTTCTTTTGGGGATGTGCTCATTTCTCTATGACCAGAAAAACAACTAATCGGCAACTGATCTGGGGATCCCCCGTAATTTTCCAATGGTTATAATGTAAATTAGCCAAGTATATAAAAATTGTTGACCTCACAGTGGAACTCTCTGAAATTATAAATTTCACCTGTACACAGGACCTCATATTTATTCTTAATTTTGTGGTCAAATTTGGATGACCAACTGACCGAGATTTTTTACATTGGATAATTGCAGCAAGGCTATGAACGTCTGTGCTGCCTGCGCTGTATCCAGACACGGGACCACAACTTTGCAACCACCTGTGTTTGTAGGGTTCCTAAACACGTAAGGGAAGAACAGGTCATAGAGTGTGTCCACTGTGGTTGCAAAGGCTGTGCTAGTGGTGATTAAGTGGTCACCATTCATTTTCATATTACGTTTCAAATTACGTCAGGAACAAGTCGATGAATGTAAACTGATGTAGTGATATCTCTTGTGTACTTCGGAAAACGCCTAGCTCGTCTAGAGTAGACCAAATGTACTCGTTTGATGATGCGTGTGATAATCAGGGTTCGCAAAACAGCGGTGATTACCATGGTTTTTATCAGTATAAACCGAATCAGTTATCGTGGTAACTGGTCTAGAAACCGTTGTTCCACCGCTGGTGGTGTAACTGATCGGCGGCCAGTTTTGCAAACCCTCGTGGTAATTCAAAAAGAATTCAGTTTTTCCACAATTCCTTATTCCTTCCTTTTCAGTTTATGTAGACAATCTGAGTTCTGAGTTTTCATTCTCCACAATTGCTGTGTTGTGTGTTTCTTTTCATGTTAAATCGAACGTGACTCAGTTTCTTACTTTCTTCCTTGCCCTCTGAACCTTTCCTGGTTGTCATAATCGAACTTACTATCACATCAACTGCAAAATAGTCTGATTGGTGGGCAGGATATTTTGGTGCTGAAGCTGCTTCTGCAACAGTCAGTCCCCACACAAAGGTTAAGCGAGATTAATTAAACAGACTCAAACTTGAAAAACTTACGCACCAAATTATTGGAGGCATAAATGGATCCACAGAACATTTGAAAGGCAGCAAGCATGCACCTGGTGTCTCACTCTGCCCAGTGCATTCTACAGTCTACACCAAGCATAGGGGTGCAGAACTACACCAAGAGCTTAATCGCAACACTAGTTACATACTCATTGGCTATTCTAACTTGGCTGGGGCAGCGAGGTCTGCATTGGCGCAAGCGGAGATTTTGGTAAGTTGGGTGTAGTGGGTGTGAGGCAAGCTGGTATCCTCCATGAGGGTGAAGAAGCTGATGCCCTTGGTGAGAGGTCTACCATCTCCAGTGCTTGCATTCTGAGCTGCATTGGATAGTCCTTGACACATCCAATCCTTGGACCAGCCCCAGTGCTCCATTTCAGGGATAGCCTATGGCCAAGCTGATAGGAGTTCGACTCTCCCTTGGATTTCACCCTCTCAAGAATTGCTTCGCGCGGGACTTCGGTAGCTCTAGGGCTTTGCAGTCCACCTGATAAGGTTCTTTGGTAGGTTGGCTTTGCTTGCTCTTTAGGAACATTGTCACCTTCGGCACCTTCAGTTTGTGAAAATGGTCCAGATGCCTTGTCTTCTTCAACCATGTTTGGAGGGAGAATCAATTGTGGAGGATTGGATTCCATGATAGTAGAAATAAGGTTTTTCTGCTTGTTATTAGGCACTGGATCTTCATAATAGTCTTCATTGGTGGATGAGCGCACCTGAATACAACATAAATGCTCGTTAATTGAAACCATTTGATATTTTGTAAAAATAAGAGTATATTAGTGTCACGGGCATATATACAAATGTTTTACCTCAACTTCTTTCAGATCAACTCCATTCTCTTCTAGGAAGTTCATGAAGTTGGCAAGGTTCTCTGCACTTGGTTTATAGTGACCACTATAGGCCCAGATGGACTGAAATAAGAACAGATCATCAGAGAAGTAGCAGAAAGAAATGATGCCCTCAAGGAATACACACACAAACAAGATATAAGGAAATTATCAAAATGAGTATAATGTGCTTGCAACCAGAAAGATGGGAAAGATAATCCAGTCTAATGTCCTCATCAACTTGCATATTGACCGAATCTTTAAAATACTGTAGTTTCATCCACTATACAAAATCTAAACCATGATAAAATGTTTCTAAAATACATCTAATCTTCAGGGAATGTCTTCTCAACATTACCTTGATAACTCCAGTGTTTGCTGTAAACCTTCCAGCAGCTATGGTAGCACCTCCTGCTAAAAAGCTCGAGTGCTGGAATACACCTCTCTCTTTCTGGATGGAGAGATCAGCTTTTATGAGAACAAATTCTAGCAATACAAAACTAGCAGAATACATTATAGTTAAGCAGCAAAAAGAACAAATTGTGAGGCTGGGAAAACCACCTTGCCAGCATAAAGTCTCTTTGTTGTGCTCATAACAAAAATCCATTTTGTCCCTTTAGGACCTTGCCTTGTATCAAGTGGTTCTCCAGAGTGCTTATGGATAATCTTACCCTCTGTAATGGTATATTCATAGTCCTCGCGCTCCTGCTGCAAAACTCCAAACAATCAATCATTGGAGCAAAAAAATTTGTAGGCTTAGCTGCAGAGAACATAAATTTCATGTAACACTATTACATTTAAATATATTCATGCAACAATTTTGTAGGATGTCGAATAAAGAACCAGTTAGTA
>KE370797.1:212569-227463 GCA_000418225.1 Zizania latifolia
GGGAAAGCAGAAAAGTGTGAATGGAAGTAGGCCAACATATGCTAGGATGTCGATTATTGATAAAGTTAGGCATGGAGTATAGCTCTAACTTACAGCAACATCGAGATATAACACATGGCTTCCAATCAAGAAAAATAAAATAAAGGGTGAGCATGATAAAAAGCCTAAATCCTAATGCATTGCTTCAATATCTTGCTCTTCTCAGAATATCTTCAACATGATACATAATTTGGAACTGTTATGAACATGCAGGTGGGTCAGGGTAGGGAGCAGGAGCTGTTATGGACATGATCTTACCGGACCAAGATATTTTATGCATTGCTTCTTCAGCACAGCTCTGGGACACTCAAGAAGGTCAACATCTTTTCCCTCCCCAATATCAAGCCTACATGTGCAAGAGGGCTACTTAGTATTTAACTCACTGCACAATCAAAACACCCACTGAAATTTCTGAGATAACAGTGCAATGCTAAACTTAATTTATTCTGTCCACAAATCTCTTCTGTCAGGGACACCCAACCAATTTTTCTAATAACATAGTCTGCAAATGCAAATACACATAACACTGCCGACTTCTTACCAGTAGAAGAAGGGCTGGCCGGCCTGGCTCCGACACCAGACATCATAGTAGAAATGCAGATTGTGCCCATATCTATGCCGTGGGTCAATCTATACAACAAGTCAAAATTGATGTTATAGACAGGGGCAGAAAGAAACTTCTATGACAGTAAGCTATGGAGCTTTTATGATCGATGTTCACATCTCTAAAAGTCCAAGTCAACCGATCCCGGAAAGCAGCCTCTTTTCACATTTGTATAACAAAGGTAAGTGAGATCTAAAGCAAACAATCCTAGTTCTGCTACTAAAAAACACTAGAGGATCTGTACGGTTTGTACTCACAGCCTCGATCCAGTGCTGGAAAGCCAGCTTCAGAGCCTTGGCGTCTCTGGATAAACCCTGACCCACCTGCATGGATTCACAAACACAATCAATTTCAACACACGCCGCAGAGCAATAAACAGAAAAGAACCGCTTTTTCTTGAGGATTTGTGGCGGCAAGTGGTGCAGAGAGACGAAAGGAACAAGACCTTTGAAGCGTTGAGGCTGACGCGGCTCCAGCGCGAGGAGGCGGTCTCCGGCTTGGGGTCGTCGAAGAAGGAGACCGTGCTGTGGCTGAGCCGCGCGAAGTCCAGCGCTTGCCACCTTCATCACAAACCGGTCTCGGTTAAAAATCAAGCAGTTCGATTTGGGGATGGAAGGATGCCATAATCTCAGAGAAAAGAGCCATCTTTGACCATGACACATCACGAACCAAGAAGAGCGAACAAACAAGAGATAAATTCCATCAAAGTTAGCAGCTTTTGTCCACCAAAATGAACAGGAAACAAATCCGGAGCAAGAAGCTTCGAAAGGAGAAGAAAAAAACCAAAAAGGAAGGGAAAGGATCAAAAGGCTGGCGTAGGATCTCGTCAACTACCAGAGCTCCTCGACGACGACGGCGGAGTCGGCAAGCTTGCGCCTGGTCCGGTAGCTCCGGTACACCTTTTGCAGCTTGGTCGCCGCTCCATCCTCGCCGCCGCCGCTCCCCGCCACAGGAGAGAAAACTTGGAGAGGATTCATCCCGCCGCTCCAGGAAGAGTCCGCGCGATCCAGTCCGGCCGGAGCAGGCGCCGCCGCTTCCACCCCCATTTCCCGAGAGGTTTAAGCGAGTAGAAATGGCTCTCGTCTTGTGGAATGTGGACGAACCAGCTCGATACGGGACGAATTTAAGCAGATTTGCGTCGCTATTAACCACGCGAGATTAGAGAATAAAATTGCAATTAAAGGCGATTATTCTATTCTGAAAAAAACGTTCGCGCGAAAAGGCAGAAGCTTACCTACCCATCACTCCATCAGCCATGACATATCGACATCTACTCCACTCAGTACAAAAACAAGGACGCTGATCCAACGACCGAGCTACTGTAATGGCTTAAACTATAGTTATTTCTAAATTTTAGCGTGTTTATTAAAATATAAGAAAAAAAATCTAAACTACTCCTTAAGTAATACTTTAAAAATAATTACTACTATATGTAACTAGTATTCTAGATAGGGGTAAAATAGAAAGATTTAAAGAGAAAAATTATAAAAGTTGTAATATTTAGGATAAAATTTAAATGGTAGAAATTATTGTATTTTGGGACGGAGAGAGTATCAGTTAATTAAAATATTTTAAAAAAAATTTAGTGTTACGAGCAACACCAATAGTCTAACTTTTTTTTATCTTGATTCTCCGATGAAAATTATGACACAAGTTTATTGTGGTTTTTACGAGTTTATTATGATACTATTGATCATCATTTTTCACAATACATCGTAAGCGGCTATAAAGTTAACATATTTTATAATACAAATTTAAGTATAGCATACATCTAACATTAAATATATACACTTTTAACTTAGTAATTATTCTTTTAAAATGTATATTTTAGAGTTTAAAATGTATCTCAAATATAGTAGTAGTTATAAAATATTACTTTTTATCGGTGAATGACCGAGTAATCCACCCAAGGGGTATCTGAGGTGTTAATTAGATGTGTAAGGAAAGCGCAACGCCTTCGAACCCGATGTTCGACTCTAATAAACAAGAGCCAATATTTATACTGGTTTAGGCCTCTCGAAGGATAATAACCCTACGTCTAGTATTTTGGTATATTATGCTGTGTCTAAACTTACGATGCAACGTAATTAAGCTATGAAGGTTTAAGGCGTCGAAAGCAAAAAAGAATAAAATATCTCTAGGGGTGACTCGCTCCTTTTATATACTCAAGGGACGAGCCCAACGACCTAAGACTCTATTCCAAGTCGATATTTTGAAGATCTATGATTGCCTATCGAATTCGAGTGCTAATTCTCTAATTATAAGGATTCTGATATAAATATATCCCTTCATATCTAGATGTGGAATTTGGCTTCCCGATAAAGACTCAACCTTCCTTATCGGGACCAAACCCCCTTCATGGAGTCATATTGGACTTCAATGCTGGACTTAACCTGCTCTCAGTCTGGACTAATAAGCCTATCTTAGGATACCTGAAGGTCATATCCTTGACACTTTTATATCTAAAGTACGCATATTATTTTTAGACTTTATTAATCGTTACTTTACTCTACACTTACCTACCCTAAAGAGGGTATTATAGTCTTTATATATATTTTCTTAACATATTCTTCCTACGTCTCGTAATATTAAGATATATGATCGGATTTGATATTTCATGGCACTGTACAGATTCGTTATACTACGAAATATCAAATTTAATCTTAGATCCTAATATTATGTGACGGAGAGAGTATACCTAAATTGAAATGTTGATATATTGTAGGACGAGTAGAATATTACTAAATTTACGCTTCTTCCATTTTTTGAGGGAGTGTTTAAAAAATTGAGTTTTTTAAGCAAGGACAAAGTTGTAAAATGTGACGGTGCGCAGGCAGGGAGTCAGGGACTGAATGACTAACTGCTGTTGCGGATTTTTGAGATAGAAATTGACTTGCTGGTTCTGGTCTCCACTGATGTGGCTGCTCGTCAAGTCAACATTGGTCTCTCTCACTCACTCACTCCGTGTCGGATCGGTTGAGCCGATCGATCGTGCATAATACGACCGTTGACGCGAACTGACTTTTGATTTGTGGACGTTTCGCGATCGGTTGGTGCATCGAGTTTTTGATGGAAAATGATCAATGGGGATACATTAATTAATTGATCAAGTATGTATATACGACAAGCTTTGTTAGGTTGATGTTTCAACATCACCATGGTTTACGGATTATATGCTGTTTAATTATTTTAAACCGAACTTTTTAATTTTGATCAAGTTAAATAAAACATATTAATATTTATAATGTCAAATAAATATACTACTAAAATATATTTAATGTCGAATTAATAAAACTAATTTAATATTAGAATTATTGAAATATTTTTCTATAAAGTTGATCAAAGTTAAAGAGAATGGAGTTTTATAAAATCGATCAACTTATAATATATAATAAGCAAAGCAGTTAATTTATAGTCGTTATGTTTGCTGTTGAATATAGGATCCATTTATATCATCTCCTTATCAGGTTTCCTGTTTTGTGCAGCTAAAAAGGTTTTGCTCGCTAGGGGCATCGTCGAATTTGAAAAAATTGATTATTTGTCACTTTTAAGATGTTCTATTTTATTATGATGTTACTTTTAAGACTAACATATAGGATCATTTGTGTCACTGAATGTGGATCTAGATGGCAAAAATGCGAAGCCACTTCTTAAAAGTGGCAAATTATCAAATCCCTCATCGAATTTTGGCAAAAAAATCAAATTTAAATTCAGAACTTTCTGAACTTAACCCGGCTTACCGATGATGGAAATTCGTTAAATTCGACCAAACCTAGTCGAAATCATAAACCAACTCCTTATGCTTGTGGTGTCTCTTTATTTCTGCTAAATGTATGCCCACTTTTCATGGTCACATATCTAGCAAAGACATACTCCCTCCGGTATAGTAAAACAAGTCGTTTATGATATGATTTCAGATACCAAGGAATGATTAATTAGTGAGTATTTTTTTCTTCTTTGCTCATATTAAATAGCATACAAAGATATTAAATAGTCTCCTCCTAACTCAGCGGTTAGTGACGCCAACTTCCGAGCTGCACGCTAGAGATCGAATCCTAGTGTTGCTGTGCGTGTCCCGATTTTTTTGCATGGCGCTTTCTCACTCCTGTTTTGCATGGCACTCTTCCTTTTTGCCACTGCACGCATTGCAGCCTTTTGCATGGCGCTTTCTCACTCCTCACTGTTGTTTTGCATGGCGCTCGATATTTTTGCATGCTTGCACTGCGCGCATTGCAGCCCATTTTGGCATGGCGCGCTTGTTATTTCATCTCTCGCGCGTTGGCATTTTTTGCGCGTGTTGGCATTTGCACTGTCGCGCTTCCAAGTCGTTATAAATTCCCAGCAGGTCATTCCGTCTATTTAAATGGCGCTCACCCTTTCTTCTCTGGCTCATTCCATTCCAAGCACCAAAGAAAAATACCAATGGAATTCAACGTAAGACCTGAGCAATGTGTTGGCGGTTTTGATCTAAATTTTGAGGCACCGCTTGAAGATTCGTTAGGTACTGCATTGCTTCTTCCTTCTCTTTCTAATGTATTTTTTTATTTTTTAGAGCGTTGCATGATCTGAAATTTTAGAGTGTTGCATTCTAAATATGATACACATGGTTGTGGGCTAACGTTTCCTTCCAAGTTTGCATTTCTAATCATTTGTTAAATAGGATTTGACTTGAACCAAGAACCATATTTAGAAGATGATGTTGAGGGTGTACCACTTGAAGATTCGTTAGGTACTATGTGTTGCATGGTCACTCATTTTTTATAGTGTTTCTTCTAAGACATGCAGGGTTCTAATCATTTTTAATTATTTATTTAATAGGATTTGGCTTGAACCAAGAACCACATCTAGAACATGACGTTGAGGGTAGGAGGAAAGATATTTCTAAAGAAGTAAGAAAACAAATGTACCAAATCTTGTTGGCTAGAAGCATAAATCAGAAGCTAGGAAAACGTGTTACAAGAGAAGTTGCTGCACAATTTGATGTGCATATTCGCACAGTTCAGCGTTTATGGGACCAAGGTAAAAGCTCCCTTGATCAAGGCATTCCAATTAACATTGCTACTAGAAAGAGAGGTAGATCAGGCCGTAAACCTATTCTAGTTGATTTGGAACTGCTGCGCAATGCTGCCCTGAAAGATAGAACCACCCTACAAGATACGAGTGCAATACTTCGCATTAGCAAGACCACGCTTTTGAAACACATACGATAAGGAAATATCAAAAGACACACAAATAGTATAAAACCATATTTAACTGATGCAAACAAGAAGGCTCGGCTAAAATGGTGTGTGGAGATGCTTAAACATGAAAGCTTGCATGATAATCCAAAGTTTAAGTGTTTGTTTGACCATATCTTTATTGATGAGAAGTGGTTTTTTCTTACTCGAAAATCTGAGAGGTATTACTTGCTTCCTGATGAGGATGAACCTTTACGTACTTGTAAGAGTAAGAACAACATCCCAAAGCTGATGTTCTTGTGTGCGACTGCTCAACCAAGATTTGAGAATGGAGTTTGCACTTTTGATAGGAAAATTAGGTGTTTTCCTCTTGTTACTTATGAACGTGCTAAAAGAAGTAGCATTAACTGGCTAGCTGGGACATTAGAAGTGAAGCCCATCACTTCAATTACTAGAGACGTCATTCGAAAGTTCATGATTGAGAAGGTGTTGCCGAGTATTCGAGCAAAATGGCCACGCAATGATGTTAACAAACCAGTCTACATCCAACAAGATAATGCGCCATCCCATTTGGAACTTGGTGATCCAATGTTTTCTGAAGCTGCCTAGCAAGAAGGTTTTGACATTCGACTTATTTGTCAACCGGCTAATTCACCGGATTTCAACATACTAGATTTAGGTTTCTTTCGTGCCATTCAATCTATTCAGTACAAGAAGGTTGCAAAAAGGGTTGAAGATCTTATTCCAATAGTTCAAGAGGTAAACTTTCTACAAGAATTATCTTAAAATAATTCATTACTATCTTATATTACTCACTATTACTTGTTTCATTCTTGAAATAGGCATTCAATGAGTATTCCCCATACAAAGCAAACCGAATATATCTCACACTTTAACTAGTTTTGAAGGAGGCAATGAAGGTTGCTTGTTCAAATAGATACAAAATACCACATGTGAAGAAAGGAACACTAGAGAGACAAGGCCAACTTCCTTTGCAGCTCACTTGTGAGGAGTCGTTGGTAGCTGAAGCAATGGCAAAGCTAGATGCATGAAGCATGTAGAAATGTTTAGAACTTTGTTATCTTGCCAGTACTAAGCAATATGATTGTAAGAAGTGTTTACAACATTTTTTTCTTTACCTTGGACATTTTGTTCACTGTAGTCTTGCTTGTTTTCCTCTTGCGAGTCGGGCACTTCGGTGCCACTGGACATAGAGTCGACTACGAACAGGACATCGTTAGAGTCATCCATCTTGGCAACTTTGCGCTTGCCGTTGGCCAATTCATCAAGCAAATTGAGGACGCGCTCCGATAGTAAAATGGTGTTGCCATCCATCTTATGTGCAGTAAGATTAGGAATGAATGTAATACAGTCGAAGTATTCAAGCCCATGAATCCAAGCTGAGATGGTGTACTCGCAATGATTGAGTCCACATCGCTCACATGGATTGTGATAGAAGCATGGTACCGTCTTCACGTTGTGAAGTCTGCAGCAACGGACCTTCTTTTTTACTCGCGCGTGCTGCTCACCGGCGTCCACGCCGTGCTGCTCGCTGACCTCCATGCCGTGCTGCTTGCAGAGGTGCTCGCATTCGGTGTGTTGCTCATCGAGGGCCATCTGCTCGCCAACGTCCACACCGTGCTGCTTGCCAAGGTTCTCGTCCATGGATTCGGGCGAAGAAGGCAAGCAGTCAAGCATGCGAAGGATGCTAGTGGGGTGGAGAAGGCAAGCAGTCAAGTTGCAGGTGGAGAAGATAACTAGCAGATGGATGTGAGAAGTTTCCTTGGGCTGCGGAGACTTAATTACAGTGTGGGTGCATGAGCCAACTTAATTACACCGTGTGCATGTATGAGGGGCAAACATGACCAACCTAGACTAAAAATAACCAAACGACTTGTTTTGTTGTACAATTAACACAAGGCCAAAACGACTAGTTTTCTTGTACTGGAGGGAGTATGTTCTTGTATCTTGTGGTAGGAGCATTTACCATCGGAGCAGCAAAGCAATAAATTCTCGCTGCTATTCTGCCACGTACTGTAGAATGCGAGTACCTCATACGATGAACCTCAAAAGGCTGACCCGATTGATATGGATGTACCGTGAGACGAAAGGACAGTAACATGATGCAACGATAGAATATAGAATAGATAAAATACAAACGATAATATTATATTGGTATATTGTGAGTACCAAGGAGACCCATGAGTATAATATAAGAAGTAGAGGAGGGACAGAAACCAAAAGGGAAAATGAAAATAAAAATAAAAACCTAAGATGTACGGAGTAACACCTTTTTGTATTCCAACTCAATACAAATAAGCAAAACATAGTGTGGCTATTTATAAGAAGGTCTGAATCTATGTAAATAGGATGTGTTCTTTGTAAGAGACTAATAATTTCACGATTTATCAACCTACTGCTAAATCTGCCAACCAACAACATCGAACGAATGGTGCAGTACAAAATAAGATAAAATTACTGTTTGCTATTGTACCTGTTGAGGAACTCTGCTACCGTGTATAGTCCAGAGCTTCGAGACAAAGAACAATTGACACAGTATGTAGGGGAAAAGCCAAACTCTTTATTACTCAGATTCAACCGTATACAAATGAGGAGATGACCCCTCTATTTATAGGTAAAAACCTCTAAGAGATAGACGTGCCCACAACCGAATTCGGTTACCGTAATCTTCGGAATTTCAGTTTCCTAACACTCCTCATTGGGCACTTTTCGTGACATGCAAATGCCTCATCAAAATTCCTCAAAAATCCAGTGGGAAAATTAGGAGAAAGAGTACATAGCGCGCGTCTTGGTTGCACGAATTGCCTCATTAAAAACCTTAATATGAGAAACTTCAGGAAAACTCATTCAAGAGAAAAAGAGTATAATTCACTTAAATATTTCATATGATATTCAAGATTAATTTGGGTACTTAGTCTGCTTGACTAAGATTCAATTTTTCTTGTCGGTGTTATGTGAAGTTTCTACCCCTGAAATGCACAAGTCTTTAAGTTTAACGAACACATCTTTCAAAGAGAGATGTTTTGGGAGAGACTTAGTGAATAATCTACGAGATTTTCACATGACTTGGTGTCCATCACCTTTAGTTCATTCGTCTTATGCAATTCATGAACATAGAAGAACTTAGGGTTTATAAGTTTCATCAAATTGCTCTTCGCATATCTTAATTGTATTTGTACAACGCAAGTTACATTATCTTTATGGATAATAGTGGAGTTGTTAGCATGATTCAATTCTCATAACTTCTAGATGTGATGAATCATTCTTCTAAACCATACACATTCTGGTGAGGCTTAATACAAAAACTATTATTTTTGAGTGGTTCATCGAAGTCGATGCAGGACTTTCTATGACTATTTCTAGAATACTGCAGTTCCACCACTTAGGAATGGTGAAAACATAGCTATATCGTGCGAGTAAGTTTACAGCAAACGTAATGTCCAGCCTAATGTAGTAGACCAGGTACATTAGCGTACCTACAGCACTCAAGTATGGGAATTCTGGTCCCAAGATTTCTCCTCCTCTTCTCTAGATCTTTATGGATTTATGGTTTGCTTGCAGTGACCTTCTGTCCATGGGGGTTTAGAAGGAAATGACTTTTCAAAGTCAAATATCTACAACACTTTCTGAGTGTAAGTAGACTGATGTACTAGAATTCATCAGTCACATGCTCTAGCTGCAAACTTAAGCAAACTTGGTTCTATCCAAGTGTTTCGTTTGAAACTCAAATTCAAAGAACGAGTTTGCTTTCTTAATTTCATTATGGTATTCGGATCATATTCATAATCCATTCATGGATCTTCATTATTCATGCAGCATTTCTGTCGGAGAAAAAAATACTAATACTACTAAGACTATTTCTATTTTTCTATCTTGGTTTAAGACATTGTACTTCATGTACTTTCATACAAATATCTGATCCAAGCTCCCATGCAAGTAACAACATCAATTAATTTATTACTCAACATAATATGACTTAAAGTTGATTTTCAACTTCATGTTGATTTTTTCAACTCCTGGTTGATTTTAATATTCAACTCCTGGTTGATTTCAATATTTCAATATTCAATATTCAACTGCTAGTTGACTACTAGTTGTTATAAGGTAATTCTGCCCATGATCGAAGAATAGATTTCATAATCAACTCCTGCTAGTTGAGTGAAAACTTTATACAATAAGCCATGCTTTTCTCTTACTATTTTTCTTCTTTTCGGATAATTCAGTTGTCATTACCTTCTAACAATCTTCTCAATCTAACCTCTCCATTCATTCAATGAGCGATACAGGCTCAAGGTCAAGATTTATGATTGTGGTAATAGTAAATAGTAAGTGCAGAAAATTGGCAGTTGCTATATCACATGATTTATCTAAACTTCTATAACTTCTAATTATTTCATCATGGGTTACACATTCTGGTGTTTCATCATCTTACTCACTATTATTTCCCATCATAGGAGCAAGGTCCTTTAGTGTACCAGCGGCTATTTTTGGTGCGCACCTTATCGTCGTTTTCTTCATTTATGGGAAGATTTATATGGGTATGCCTATTTATGAGGTTCCATACCATTTGCTAGGTCTCAACTGGCTCTCCCTTCTTTCTGTGGGGCAGTTTTCGTGATTAAATATGATAAGGTCCCATGTCCTGTTTTCACCAGACGTCTTCGGTTACTTAGGGACATGAAGAACCGGAGTTCTTGTTCTATTATTTTTGTTCGAGGCCTCTGGACAAGATGAGGGATACCTTTTTTTTCTTCGGTATTTCACTCTCCGGTGCATTACATTCAGGTAATACAACTTAGTCATGTTTTTCTGATCACAAAAACAATTAGGTAGTATAACTTCTAGTTATTGGATACTTCAGATACTTCTGTACTTCTTATACTTTTTACGCTGCATTCACTAGTGTAAGGTAATGTGCACAATTCATTTCATTTCCACCATAATTTGTCGATATTTTTCATACAAGGGTTCATTCTTTCCCCTAAATGACGAAAAATTATAAAAGTAGAAGGCTACATGCAAATCTCCGTTCACAAGTTTTACAGACTTTTCAGAGAGAGCCTTTTCAATCTACTATGGTAGTGGAATATGCACATACTTCAGGTAGAAAATTCAACACTAGTTACACTGTCATTGAGTAGATGTTGTATGCCAATGGTTTGAATTACGTTTAAGATCCATCGTATTTAGAATTGCATGTCCTATTCATGACGGATAAATTATAACTCTGCAATAATGGTATAGCAATTCTTCTAATTCTTCATTCCTTATGTTTAGTCCATTCAGGTGGACAAATGATACTTAGTGCACTACTTTGTCTCTCATGTCAATGTATTAGTCATCAAGCGCTATTCTTTAGCGTTGTTCATTCAAATGGATTATTTTTTATGATCAAGACATGAGGATCAATAAGATAATAGACATGCATGTGTCTATTATAAAGATTTACAAGCTTCAAGTAATATTATAATAACCCATACAGGGGTTTAATAAGACCAAAATATCCTCTAGATATAGTCTAAGAATGATTCCACATTGGTCTAGTGATTAATTTCCCAGCGATGCACGCGGGCTCGTTAATCTTCATGATTTAGGAAATTATTTCACTTCTATGCTATAACCATATGAGTTGTTAATTTATTTTTCTTATAATTCAAAAATCAAAATTGACATAATGCATAATTCTGAACGGGAGAAATAAAGTCTTAAAATAGCATGCACTTCAAGTGTATTTATAGTATAGCCAAAATATTAAAGAATGTATACTTCTAGTATAATTTCTTTAATTTCTGCAAACCTTAAGAAATTTTAAGTGGGTTTAAAATACAACAATGCTTCATTACTGTGCAAAGTTATCCCACAAGTAATACGACCAGGGCTCTTCTAGGGCCTACAAAATGTATTTGTTGTTTCTAGCAACGGTCATAATATTTCTAGTTCTCGTTCATTTAGAAACATTTTTCTCAAAGTTATATTTATGGATCTGTAAGCCATAATTGATTCATTCATTTTTATTTGGGTGCTACACAAGATTCTAGTCTAAGACAATTTATTCATGCGCGAGAAATTAGCAACAGAATAATAAATGCCTTAAACATGCTACGACATAGTGGAAATAATTCATTATAGTGAAAGATATTTACTCATCAAGAACTTCGAATCTTTCATTTAATTCGCTCTTCTAGAATTATAATTATTCAATCCTCTAATATTTAGCTACATTCAGATGACATAAAAACTCTAATTCTATATAGAGCATGTAAGAATACCAGCCACTTCTTCTTTGGTAGCTGTTTTTCACTTGTGATGGCATTGGTAGGCTTCTATTGACATCATGAGAAAGTCAACCGAGATTTCACGAACACTGCCACCTATCATGAGAGATGTGCAGTCTCAATCATAAGGGTGTCCTTACTCACTGCGATGGTGAGGTGTATCTCAAGTTATTACTTCTAGTATATTTCTTTATGATGTAGTTGGGTGCCTTGCAAATTCTAAAATTATATGGCTTGACATTCTTCTTGGTTGTCTTGTTATTCTCATCACTAGGCTTCACTTCGTATGCCATCACTTTCCTTTCATCCCTATCCCATTTCTTATGACTGGTTTTGCGCAACTTTTAAAGAAACAACATTCGCTTCAAGGCTATTGCACTTTTATTGTGGCTACAAAACGAAGTTATTCTTTAGGATTTCATCCTAAACCTCGTTGAGCTACAACATGTCAATCAATTCAGAATACTTTATGTATTTTGATTGACGATGATTGCGCGTGGATTCTGTCGCGTTTGGGTAGAAAGCGAAGAGAGTCTTTTCAATGTCTCCTTAATCTAAGATCTCTTTCTAGTGGAGATTCAGAAACGTACAAATTCGGTGTAACGTGGAGTTAAACTCTTAGGCATACTTAAAAAATCAGAGTCAGATCCATTCTTGTTCTACTAGAGGCTTCATGGTATACTTGAGACGCTTGAAATGCTCCTTCAGGGCATCTCGTAGCATTCTCTCATTCGTCGTGACCGTATACTCATCCTTCAGATTATGGAGAGATATGCCGGATAAGATGAAATACTCGATCATTTTCATCTGGTATGGGACAAGTGCATTATTGCCCTATGGCCTACGGTGATGCAGAGCTTCTTGGCTCAAAGTACGATTCAGATATCCGATGCCTAGGTGAGATGGTTGCGGCCATCTGCACTTTGCTCAGCGAACTGCTTGGTAGCGATGCAAGTCATCTATGATGCACACGTTACTTAGAGTAAAATTGCACCACATTGCTAAATAGAGATATGAATAAATTTACTGCAATTTTCTAGTGTTTTCTATGTAATTCTATATTTACTGATAAAAAGTATTGATAATTAAATACATCCAGGCAATTAAAGACCATAAAAACAGTAGAATAATAAATAAGCATAGAAATATTGCTCAAAAGGAAAAACGGATGCGAAATTCGGATTCCGGAGGTCCTTTTATGCAAGAAAGGGTATTTCCGGAATTTTCAGTGAATCCAAGGGCCCATACGCAAAATTCATAGTTTCTACATGATTTTTCAGAAAATCCAGGGGTCTCCGCGCAAAATTTATATTTTCTGCGTGATTTTTCAGAAATCCAGGGGCCACTGCGCAAAATTCATATTTTCTGCATGATTTTTCAGAAATCTAGGGGTCTCTACACAAAATTTGTACTTCTGCGCGAAAATAAAAAATTAAGGGACTAAAATGTAAACGTACCTTATCTTTTCATTCCTTTTCTTTTTTTTCTTCATCTTTTCCTCTCTTTTTTTCTTTTTTCTTTCTTTATCCTCTTTCCTGGCCAGAACCGGCCCAAAAGGCTCGTACAGGAGGTGGCGGCTGGGGTTCCCACCCCTAGCCGCCAGGCTCTAGCTTCATGCTGTAGAAGAATAGGAGCCGTCGGCGAGGACTCATGCGGGAGTACACGGTGCGACGCGGCGTGACTTCAGGAACGGTGCGCCGCGGCTTCAGGTGATCGGCGCGCACGCTGCGGGTGCGCGTTGGCTGCGGGGCGTGGCGGGCTTCAGGGGCGACGATGGTAGCCACATTCGGGCGGTGATATGGTGCGTCGACGGCGGGGTGCTACCCGCGGCAACGTAGTGGCGTGACCGAAGACTACTGTCACAACACCGTTCGGGGCGGCTGGACTATCAGGGCCTTGCTGGACAGCGTGTCGTCGTGCCTCGCTCATACAATAGATTAGATCTAATCTATAAAATTGATCTATTCAGAGACGAATTCAAATACATACATACTTGCGATGGCGGTAGATCATTCCTGTAGATCGGTTCCCCCACGGTAGAGCTTCGTGCTGATAACGTGTTGAGAAACTCTGCTACCGTGTGTAGTCTAGAGCTTCGAGACAAAGAACAATTGACACAGTATGTAGGGGAAAAGCTAAACTATTTATTGTTTAGATTCAACCGTACATAAATGAGGAGAGGACCCTGTTGGGATATGGGGAGGCTACGCTAGCGCTTAATTTCAAAAATTTACCCTGTTAGCCTAGGAATCATGCGTGTAATGGGATCTTGGATCGTTACCTTGAGCCTCGAGAAGTGCTCGGGCAGCGGAAGTAGAGTCGACGAAGCGCGTCCTCGACCTGCTCCTCACAGCTCCGTCTGTTCGTCGGCGACGAAGTCAGCGTAATCTGGCGTTCTCTAAGGAAGAAGAACAGCACCGATGCAGCAACGGTGCCTCTACGGTATCTACACGTACAGGGATAGGATCAACTCGCGCCGGCGTGCTAGCACCACTCGTGAGATCCGGAAGATCAATCACAACACTTGTGATCGTGGAGAGAAGAGAGGTGGCGGCTAGGGCTCTCAACCAAGAGCAATGGCAACAACAACCAGCAGCCTTTTCGTGCTTGCCCCACCTCTCTTTAGATAGTGCCCTATCGTGGGCCTTTAATCTGTATTAAAGCCCAATAGATCTAATCTGTTCGCTTGATCCAGAACTTCCGACTATAGCCAGAACTTCCGGACCCTGGAACTTTCGGCTACAGCCAGAACTTTAGAAAATGACCTTCTGTATTGAA
>KE370797.1:246961-278454 GCA_000418225.1 Zizania latifolia
CCGCCGACGAGTGACAGTGAGCGGCGACGACCCGGAACATCTTCCCGAGGTCCGGCGAAGCCAGATCCGGTGGCGGCGACGAGGTAAGTCCTTACCCCGAGCCCTTATCTTAAAACTAGGGTTAGGGTTAGGGTTACCCTAACCCTAATTCGGTTCTATGTTCCCCCTTTTTATTGTTTGTTCTTATTCGTTCTTTGGTCGAAATGGGTTTTCTATTCTTAGGGTTTCACTGCGGGTTCTTAGTTTGGTGGTGGCGTCAGCTCAAGGGGAGGCCGATGCCACCCTAAGCCCTAATCTAGCCTAACCCAAGTCCTTGCTCTGATACCATTGATAGGATTTAGCATTAATGACCGCGAGGGTTAGGGCTAGTGGGCATATACCTTCAGGCTTTGCCGGTGAGGACGATGAAGACGCCATGGCCGCAGTGGTCGGTGACGTCAAAGTCCGGCGATGTAGAGGCGACGAGGTTGAGGAGAATCCCGCCGCTTCAGCGCTCGCAACCGATCAGTTTGCCTTAGAGATTGTAGGGGCGCGTGTAGACTCTAGAACCGAACCGAACAGAGTCCCGGTTGTCCTTTTTTTATAGCGCTACGCGACGGGGGCCCTTAATAATAGAGTTCTGTTGAGCGCCCCCGATCAGGGCGCGAAGGAGTCCAGGCGCGCATGCAGGCCTGACGCATGCGCGGGGAGGAGAGGGACTCGGTCCCCCTCTCCTCCCGGAGATCTGTTACCAACATAACAGTGTCTTTGATGAATTAGAACGAAGGGATGTTTTTCTCTATTGTAATTTTCATTCATCAAATCTGGTTATCTTGTATAAGAAGTCAATTACACTGAACTAATGACTGTCTTTTCATCAAATTATTACGCTTCAGATCTGAGTATTAAAATACTAAATAAAATGTCATTTTTAACCAATTTGAACCGATATATGATTTTCACTGGAAGTTGATAATATTGTGGTAATTATACTCAACCTTTAGGAGCTGATCCTGCTTATGGGTCTAAACATGTCTGTCAATCTTTTTCTTATGTTTTCATCTTTAAATTGAACTTTTATTGAGGTCTATACAGATGAGTTATTAAGTTTTTCTTCTTAGTTTGTTCTTTACTCAGCGTTTGGTTTTGATCTTTGTTATCTACAGAAGTGAATAGGACCTTTTGTCTTCTCTGCAAATTGTTTGCACAATTAGTTTTTATTGGCTGTTTCAGCTTTGCCTCTAAGTGACTAATATTCTTTTATATTTCAGAAAGCCATGTGTGAGGAGGTACAGTTCTTTTGACTTCCTAACTGAAGTTGTCAGCAAGATACGTGACCTTGGTGGCACCGGCTCTTGTGGAGATGACAAAGCATTACCCAGAAGAAGGTAAATTTGCATAATACAAATGACTGCATGACTCTCACTGTAGCTACATGCCTATGTGCACCTTATTAATGCTTGAAATTCATTTTTCAGAAAAACCCTGTCAAATGGAAGTGACCCAGAGAATGAGGAATCTCGATCAAGCAAAATGGTATGCCTCATCACATATCACATAAGTTTTCATGATGGGCGAGTTGGTAACAGAAGCTTTCGTAGGCAATAAGAAGTTCAAATATCAGTCCCAGAGGATGTGGGAGAGGGAGAGGGAGAGGGCGGGGACGACCACCCACCAAGAGAAAGGAAGTTGGTTATGTACAATTCGAGGATGAGAGCAGCATGTTAGCTGAACAAGGTGAAGTCTTACTCGGAGATGATGCAGTTCCAGAGACCATCCATGGCAATGAGAGCATAACCCAAAGCACACATCCTCCAGCAGAAGCCCCATCAATAGTGATGCTAGCTGCAACTTCAAAGAGGTTGAAGAAACGAAAAATGACCATCAGCCAGATTGGCCTATGCACTACAACAACTTACGCTATTTCTAGTATATATTCACTCTAGCTTGAACAGACTATTCTCTCCTTTTCTTTTCCCTTTAGTTTAAGAAGGTGAATTAATCTTATCTAATCTAATCTCCAAGTACACTTCTGGCGGACGTGCTTAGTGTGCAACTCATTCATATTTAGGTCCCTATTTGGCATAGCTCCAGATAAAAAAAATTAGAGCTAGTCTAACCTAGCTCCAAGAAATCCTGATCTGGAGCTGTGGATGGATTGAGGGTATTTAGTTGAGTAATCTAGTTTTTATTTTAGATTAAAACTAAAAGTTTAAACTATTTTATTATACTATATAAATTTCAGATCTAACATGAATCTCAGAGTTGAAACTGTCGATGCTATATTAGCGTGCAGCGGTATTTATATAGACTAACACATATACATTAATATTTAATAACATGCATGTATGTAGTGTTTGTTTCGTACAAGCTTAAGAAGCACCACGTGTTAGATAGTTACAACGAGTCCATGATCTGTACTTCCATCGTCCACTACTTAAAAAACTCATTTTTTAATTGGCAAAATCGAAATTTTTATGTGTGTTCCGACGAACCTCTCTTGAAACGTGTTAAGACTAAATGGGTGATCTCATTCACCCAAGTCATGAGATACCTTCTCCCTGAAGAGACATCTCTCTCTCGACAGACATCTCTTTGCTACTGGTGTCCTTTCATCTTGTACAAATATATGCTATGATCAATAAAGATAACAAGGATTCATTCTCTCCATTCATTTTGCTCTCTTGCGTTCACTCGTTCTCTCTTGCGTTCATTCTATTTACAACAAAACGGACACCTGTTATTTTCATAAACAGTTATATAAAATAATGACTTTTACTATTAATCTCATAAGTCAATCGCCTATAAAAAAATAGAGCAACTCTATTTTTATAGATGATATTAAGTAGACAATATGTAAAAATTTAGTTTTCCACATTGCGTCGTGACCGTCAGACTACCTCCTTCGTTGTATAGACGGTTTCCTTCTAAACTGTCGGTACAATGAAAGGAGTATGCAAAAACTCTTTTTTATAGTGATCAGACAAGTGGTCACCAATTCTTTTGTGGGTAGCTTTGAATCAAGGTACCTATTTACTATTTTCCATGCTTGGTCACGCTAGACTTCCCCCCTACTTCCAAGGAACTCTGTGCATGGCTTTCTTCACATCGGCGCAGCCCAAGAGATTCATCAGATCTCTATGCCATTAAATCGGTGCGTAAAAATAGCGATAGCTCATAATTTGTATACAATTTCAATTTAGAAGCGGTGAAATGATCCACACGTACGGCCGGAGCGGCGTCATCTCTGAATTGCTCACCTCAATCAAAATACAATTCCATTTACGACACAGAGGGCACTGTAATCCACCATCCATCCATCCAAAATCATCCTCCAACAATCAGAGACAATATGAGCTCATTCAGCTACAATGCAACATTGCCATGTCCTGTGTTCACAGGATAATGTCATTTGCCTACATGTGCTCACAACCAGAAGATCAGGCCAGGTCCAGCATGTGCGACAGAGAGCAAGATTGGACCCAAGTACATGTCAGGTGTGCTGGACTCAGCTATCAGTAGATGTACTCTGGCACTTGCAGAATAAAAGGAGCTATCTTCACAGCAAATTGTATTCCTTGAGGAATGTGGTACCTGAAGAAGCAAAATCAAATGCCACATTAATGGATGAATGAACAATTAGTCCTAAACAATATGTACAATGGAGGCTGGGGCGTTAGATATGTCCAGTTCTTAACTGATAAGATGTCACAGATAAATTAATCGCATGGAGTTAACCTTTTTTCAATGGTGCGGTTGATATATATCATATATGTATAGAAGCTCTGGTACTCTAATAATACTTTCTTCTTTTTCCCTTTAATATAGATGGTAGAGAGAGTGTTGTGTAGGTATTTCATATTACCTCAAAGGAACAAAATTAATTGTGCCTTCGATGGATGGAAACATGAACATGTCATTGTAAGAAACATTTCTACGGGAGAACTGATACTCTGGCATGAATATATATTTCTGTATTATTTTTCGTTCCAGCTTACCGTCCAATTATCTTGTAAAACATTATTTCCAGTCTGAATAGTCAAGTGAAGTGATTGACACTGGCACGAAGAATAGTGCTTGCCATTGATAATGCATGCCTCAGCAAGAGATACACAAATACAATAGTAGTAGATGTATTTGCATGGATCCTCATTAAGAGACTTCTGGCACAAAAACAGCTGAAACCCGGACCTGCAAGTGTAATGTTATTAGAAGCAGACAATCAATCAACCAACCAATGTCTCCGGTTCTTTGGTCTGACCACTTGTTTTGTTCACAGAATATTAGAAACAGTATGTATAATCTTCACTATAATTTCTAATCTAAAATAATGAAAAGACATAAATATCAATTATATAGCAGCATACTGAAGGCTATTGAAATGCAATGTTTATTCATTTCTAGCACATAGGGAGACTTGGCTATAGCCGTATTTTGCACAAACGACCATGGTGTGAATTCAATTCTTGCATACATCACTTTTCCAGATGTCAAGCAACAGCATGTTCAACAAGGCATTGCTGCAGTTGCATGCCCACTGAAGCATATGAATCAAACAACAGGTACAGCGAATTTTCCCAATCAAATTTCTAATTCAATCTAACTTAAGCTACAGAAAATACTTGGTGCAGTGCATCAGTACAAATGTATAAACAACATCAATTAATATTCCTGGCTAACCATACGGTACCTCACACCAGGGATTTGGTTTTTAACTTACTGTAAATTCATAGCTACCAAAAGACAGCTTTAATATAATAAGTTGTGCTATCAAATACTGTTGCTTTTTTAATTTCATTGTAGAAAACTATAAATGAGACATAAATACTGTGTAACAGAATTTACATAATTCCAAATGCTTGTAGTTTAGTGAAATAATTCCAACAGTGCCTGGGCAAAAATGGTAAAATCAATTTAATGCAAGATGATGCAAACTGTAACATTAAGTCAGGGCCCTAACATAGTAGAGGAAGAACATTTAATCACCTTTATACCATATGTAACCGCTGATGAATAGGAAGGGGGTTCTTCTGGATACAAGCTGATGTGCCTTGCATTCTTCACGTAGTTATAATGGTGCAACTTAATCAAGCCACTTTGTAGGCGCCGGAGATGCTCTTCCAACCACAACAAGAGTCCATCTAATGACATATCTTTTTTACCATGTACAGGCAGCGTTATCGATGGTACACATGGCATCATTCCACCGTCTGATTTAAAACTTTTAGTGCCAACATAAAGTTGGCCAGTTAGACAATCAAGGAGAAATGATTTTTGCTAATCAGATGAAACTGCAACTACAATGAACTTAGATGTGCAAGATGCACCATTCTCCAAGGGAAGCAATTTTGCTGTCTCAACAATTTCCTCGAGAGGTAATAAGTGCACATTAACCGTTAGCCTCCTATGACGCCGTGGGAAACCAGGTCCTTACAATACGCCTGGCCATTACAGAAGCGGTACAACACCTTTGCATGCATAGGGAGCTCAAAACCAAGATCATGCTCTGCTTTTCTTATATTCAAATCAGAAACGCCTTCAGCTAAAGTTTTGTGTGCTTCAGGGAAGTATTCAGATAACCAACTTTTAAAAGAATCCCAGAAAATTTTAACTCTTCACAAGTGGTAAGGGGGTACATGCCAAATGATTGGAACCAAACTTTATATGCTCCCTGCAAAAACCAATTAAAATTTGACAGAGAGTTCTATCAATCAATTAAGAAAGTGTAACTTCAGAATCTCGATGAAAATATTTTCATAACAAATTCAAAGAGCCCATCCATGCTCGTTCCAGCAAAGTTAGAATGCCAGTAGGACAGTTTGGTGCCTATGCTTTCCACTACGGCCATCTAGTTGGAGTAGAAGTGCACCCTGAACTGAATTAATAGTTTTAATTCGACACCAAATGGCAGCAAGTAAATCAGAGCTATGCAAGAAATAGAAGTGCAATTCTATAGTGGCAAAGGAATGGAAACAAGCTTCACGGTTCAAGAACCAAATATTATCTCCCGCATCCACTAAACAATTATAATAGTACGAACAAATACACCACGTTCTGGCAGGAAATTCTACGTTATGCAACATAGGAACTGCAAACACATAACGCGATGAAGAACCAGTCGACGTAGTTCCCATATCTATATGCAAATCTTCACAAGCACAATCCATGAAATAAACCACAAACGAGAATAGTTAGCGCTGTTAATCGCAAGTCCATAATAAAAGATGAACCGTACTCTAGAAGCCATCAAGGGAACCAAGAAACGCCGCAATGCAAGGAAGGCGTACCATGAAGGGCGGGAGCGGGCGGTCACGGGTGTCGAGGGGTGCGACGAGGCCGCAATCCTTGGCGCAGAGGCGGCGCCAGAACTCCTCGCTGGAGGAGGCGGCGCGGAGCGTCGCGGAGGTGCAGGCGCTGGAGGCGCTGGAGGATCCTCGACAGGACCAGCGGAGGAAGATTCTCCAGCGGGGAGATGCCGCGTAGCCCTGCGCCCGCTGCCGCTTCGCCGGCGTCGACATCTGGGGTCGATGCGCCGTCTTGCACTGCAAGATGATGAACAGCAAAACAAGTTATGGGCCCGTATGCCTGAGTATTATTAATTTATTCGTGGGCCGAATGATTTATGGCAAGAATGGTCGGACGAATTCGATGGGCCGATTATTTATGGGACAAGTTTTTTCTTGACTGCGCTTTTTCTGGGCGGATATTTTCTAGGCCGCTCTTTTTCTGGGCCGATATTTTCTAGGCTGCGCTTTTTCTCGGCCAGCTATTTTCTGGGCCGTGCTCTAATGGGCAATTTTATTCTGGGCTGACTTTTAATGGGAAGAATTTACAGGGCAATTTTTTCAGGCCGACTTTTTGGTGGGCCGATTTTTTGGTGGCCCGAATATTTAGTGGCCCGAATTTTTCGTTGCCACTTTTTTGTGGGCCAATTGATTTATGGGCCAAATTTTTTGATGGAAAATATGGGCCGAATGGTCAGATGAAATTATTTGATGCAAAATATGGGCCGAATTTTACCGCTTAATTTATGGGCCGCATTTTTCTGGGCCGCGATTTTTTGGGCAGATATTTCTAGGCTACACTTTCGTGGGCAATTTTATCTGGGCCGACATTTTCATCGCTAACTTTTCGGAGGGCCGAATTTTTGGTGATTGAGATTCATGGCTGACTTTTTTGTGGGCCAAAGTTTCCTGGGAAGAGTTTAATGGACCAATTTTTTATGGGTCGACTTTTATTGGCCATATAGCGGCCTTTTCTAGGATGACATTTTTTGGGCCAAATTTTTCGTTGGCCGATTTTTTCTGGGCTGACTTTTAGTGGGCCGACTGTTTAGTGGGCCGACTGCTTACTGGGCCGACTTATTCGTCGGCCGAGTTTTATGGGCCACGTTTTACTAGGCTGACTTTTTCGTTGTCACTTCTTTGCGGGCCAAATGAATAATGAGCTGAATAGTCGGATGAATTTATTTGATGGAAAATATGGGCTGAATTTAATAGACTGAATTTATGGGCCGAATTTTACTAGACCGCGCTCTTTTTGGCGATAATTTCTGGTACGCGCTTTCGTGCGCAATTTTTTATGGGCCAAGTTTTCATGGGCCGATTACTGGGCAATTTTCTCTGGGCCAACTTTTAATGGGCCGCCTTTTAATGGGCAATTTTCTTTGGGCCGACTCTTCGTTGTCTGGCTTTTTGCTAGCCGGATATTTCGGGGCCGAATATTTTCTGGGGCGACATTTTGGTGGGCAGAGTTTCATGGGCCATTTTTTCTGCCATATCTTATAAACCGATTTATTATGGGCTGACTTTTATGCGCCAAATTTTAATAGGCCGACTTTTTGGTAGACCGAATTTTTCTAGGCTGACTTTTTTGGGGGACAAAATTTTCTTTACCACTTTTTCGTCGGCCAACATTTTCTGGGCCGCATTTATGGGCCACACTTATGGCCCGCATTTTTCTGGACCGAAGGTTTTTCTGGACTGAAGGTTCTCTGGATCAATTTTTTCATGGGCCGAGTTTTATGGGCCACCCTTTACTAGGCTAAATATTTCCAGTTTGACTTTTTGGTGGGCTAGATTTATGTAGGCCGCATTTATGGACCGCATTTTCGTGAGCCGATGTTTCTAGGCTATGCTTTAATGGCCAAAATGATTTGTGCATTTATGGACCGCATTATCTGGTTGGACTTTTATGTTTCATAGGCCGAATATTTTATAGCCTGACATTTTCGTTGCCACTTTGTCGTCGGTCGACTTTGTTACGGGCCGAATAATTTTCGAGGCCCAATGTTTTCTCGACCACGCTTTAATGGACCGAAATTTAATGGGCTGAATTTTCGCTGCCACTTTTTCGTGGGCCAAGTTTTCAAGGCCAACATTTATTGGACCGATGTAAGGTAAGCCGATTTTAATGGGCCGACTTTTATGGGCTGAGTTTAAATAGGCCAATATTTTGGTAGGCCGAATTTTTCTAGGCTGATTTTTTCATTGCTACTTTTTCGTTGGCTGACTTTTTCTGGGCCAAATGTTTACTGGGTAACTTTCCTTGGGCCGAGTTTGATAGGCCACGATACGCTGGGCTAATTATTTCTAGGCTGACCTTTTTATGGGTCGAATTTTTCTTTGCCACTTTTTCGTGGGGTTGACATTTTCTGGGCCATATTTTTCTGGACCGAATGTTATTCTGGACCGAAGGTTTCCTGGGCTAATTTTTTCGTGGGCCAAGTTTTATGGGCCACTCTTTACTGGGCTAATTATTTATAGTTCAACTTTCTGGTGGGCCTGATTTATGTGGGCCGCATTTATGGACCACATTTTCGTGGGCCAATGTTTCAGGCTATGCTTTAATGGTCGAAATTATTTATGCTTTTACTGGGGCCGCATTTATGGGCCGGATCTTCTGGCAGCCCACCGCGTTCCCGGGCGGCATCGGCATCGCCGGATCTTCTGGCAGCCCACCGGAGCTCGCGCGCACGTACGGGGCCGTTGCGGCTTGCCGCTTGCTCCACCTCCCGAGGCGATGGGGTGAGGCGCCCTGACGGTGAGGCGCGCGGTGCGTGGCGCACGACCACACGACCTCGCCGCCGCTGCAATCGCGCCACTCCCGCCGCTAACGAACTAGGGGAATAGATTTAGGGTTCTGGAAATTTGGTGCGTTATATATGGGCAATTGGATCCTGTTTTGGCCATCGGATACGATTCGACGGCTGTTAGTCACCCGCTGCGCAACAGGCCTGTCTGCGCTACTGGGCCACGCCACAGGCTGTCGCCGCTCAGTTGGGCCGTTAGCATCACACTACTGGTCCGCGCAGCTCGCTCCTGCCTCACGCGCGCACCTGCGCTGTGGGCTGTTGCTGCTGCGGCCTGCATTATGGGCCGGACTGTGCGCCCTGGGCTGCACACAGTCCAGGGCCATATACATCCTTCTTTTATTATTATTATTACAGTTTTTTCATGTAATTTTTGCAATAATGGCTGAAATTACGATAATTTCAATTTTGTTTAAATAGAAATAATGGAAAATTAAAATAGAGAAATTTATTTTGTAATTTAAATTATTATCGATCAACGTTGTTAATAATTTTAAATTGCTCATTATGTTAATTTTTTTCGCCCAACGGTGATGCGGATTAGATTTTATTATTATTAATGTGTAATTAATTAAATAAACATAGGATTAATTATATGTTGATTATGTCACTAATGTTTTTGTCATAAATTTCAGCCTTGACAAACATCACCTCTAAATTGAGTGGCATTGAGCCTCTTAATGGCTCAAACTTTTAGGAGTGCTTAATGGCTCAAACTTTTAGGAGTGGAAGGATAATGTTCTTATCATGCTCAGGGTCAACGAACTTGACATGGCTTTACGTGTTGACTGCCCTTAACCTCTAGTAATATTTCTGGTTACTCCATAAGGAAAAGAGAGTATGACGATTTGGCATCTAAGTGGAAGAAGCTAAACAGAATGTCGTTTATGATCATAAAGAGCAATATTGCCGTTGGGATTAAAGGTGAAATTTCCGACTCTGATGAGGAGAACTTTAAAGGTTTTGCTAGCACCTTGATCTTAAGAATGTTAACTCTCAAATATGATGGAAAGGAAGGCATAAGGAGACATATTATTAGCATGACAGATATGGCAACTAAGTTAAAGACAATGGACTCGATTATCTCTAATAGCGTTTTGGTTCATTTCATTATGACATCTCTGTCACATGATTATGAGCCCTTCAAGATAAATTACAACACTGGTAAAGATCAGTGGATATTAAGTGAATTCATTAGCCACTGTATTAAGGAGGAGGAAAGGAAAAAGGATACCAAAGCTAAGGAATCTGCTAATCTTATCACTTCTGGCAAGAGAAAGCATCAGGAAGATTCCGGTAGCATTAAAGCAAAAAGAAAGCTTAATTTTTCTTCTCCGAATGCCGGGTCAACTAAGGTAGTTAACAATCAGGGTCCTTCTGCTTCTACTTCTAGATCTGTGATATGCAAATTTTGCAATAAGACGGGTCACATCTAGAAGAATTATAATGGCTTCAAAGCATGGCTTGAAAAGAAGGGTAATGAAGTTATTTTTAATGTTAATGAATCCCTTTCTGTTGTTTTTTCCCTAATGATTGGTGGATTGATTCCAGTGCCACTGTGTATGTTGTTAATTCTTTGTGGGGATTCTATACCACACGGACTACAAGAAAGGGGGACCGAAGTATTAGAGTCGTGGATGAGACAAAAATTAAAGTTAAAGCCATTGGATCCCTAACATTAGAACTAAAGGACGGCTTTAATCTTCCACTTCATGTGTATTGTGTAACAATAAGTGCATCATCAAGGCTTATGACAATAACTCTATTATTGATTTGGATAATATTATTATTGGTACCGCTTTTAAGTATGATAAGCTTTATTTATTATCCATAAATGACGCCGTAATGAATATATGTGATGTGAGTAAGACTAAGGGGAGTAATGAGACATTATCGAAATTGTGGCATTGTCGTTTAGGCCATATTTCGAATGGGAGAATGGAGCGTCTCATTAAGAAAGAGATACTTCAACATCTAGACCTCTCAAATTCAACGCACTGCTTAGACTGTATTAAGAGAAAATTCACTAGGACAATTAAGAAATGAGTAATTAGGAGTAATGGTCCTTTAGAATTAATTCATACTGATATTTGTGGACCATTCTCAATAACGTCAGTAGATGAATATGATTCTTTCATAACATTTACTGATGATTACTCCCGTTATGGTTATATTTTTTCCATTAGTGATCGATCTGAATCATTAGATAAATTTAAGATATTTAAAGCTGAAGTTAAAAATCAGGATAACTCTAAGATTAAAGTAGTAAGATCAGATCGAGAGGGAGAATATTATGAGAGATATGCTACTTATGGATAAATTTCCTTGCTATTTACTAAGTATCTTGAGGAAAATGGCATAGTAACATAGTACTCCATGCCTGAAGAACCACGATAAAATGGAGTGGCTAACCATCGAAGTCGTACCCTCATGGATATGGTACGTAGCATGCTTAGTCATTCTACCTTACCAGTTAAGTTGTGGATGGAGGCACTAAAGATAGTCGTGCATATATCAAATTGAGTTTTCAATAAGTCTGTGTCCAAGACACTTCATGAATTATGGACTGTGAGAAAACCGACTATTAATTATTTACGTGTGTGGGGTTGTCCAGCTGAAGTTAAATTATTTAATCCCCAGATAAAGAAATAAGATCCTAAGACTGTTGGCTATCACTTTATAAGATATCTTGAAAGATCTAAGGGATATCGATTTTATTGTTTAGACCGTGTCACTAAATTTATAGAAACTATACACGCTGTTTTCATGCAGAATGATAAAAGTGCAGACTCACAGGGGAGAGAAATTAGTTTGAGGATATCGGCCTCAGTTTGCTATACCGATGAACCAAGAGACTGATTTTTCGCTCATCATGTGGTACCTCAGGATATAGCACCTCCTGAACTTCCTAGAGTTGCACCTCCTATTGAAGATATTAATGAATAAAATAATAAGCCTCAACAAAAATCTGAGGAACCTAAAGAAGAAGAGCCTCAAGAGCCCATGATTGCTTTAAGGCGGTCACGGAGAGAAAGAAGGTCTGTCATTATTGATTATTATGAAACCTTCTTAGGTGAAGATATTGGGAAGGTAGATAACCCCACCTCATTTAAGGAGGCCATAACGAGTAAACATTCATCTAGATGGCTTGAGACTATGGAAGATGAATTAAAGTCTATGGGCTGTAAGTGAGAGATGGCGTCTGGGACTTAGTAGAAATTCCTGAAGAAGTCAAAACAGTAGGCTGTAAGTGGGTCTATAAAACTAAGCATGACTCTAAAGGAAAAATTTATATGAAGGATTTTTGTTCTCTAATTTTGATACGAAGGATCTCGGTAAGGCTTCTTATATTCTGGGCATTGAGATATACCGAGATAGGTGTAAATGAGTATTAGGATTATCTCAGAAATTATACGTGGATAGAGTACTTGAAAAGTATAACATAAGTAACTTCTCTGCCACGCCTGCTCTAATAGTGAAAGGCGATAAGTTTGGATTATTCCAAAGCCCGAGGAATCAATTAGAATCTGATCAGATGAAAGCAATTCCATATGCTTCAACTGTCGGAAGCCTTATGTATGCTCAAGTCTGTGTACATCTAGACTTGGCGTTCATTAGTGGGATGCTTGGTACATTTCATTCAAATCTAGGCTTAGACCACTGGAAGGATGTTAATAAAGTCTTGTGTTATTTGCAAGGCACTAAGCATTACATGCTTACATTGCTAGAGGCGCCTGTATCCCCTGCAGCCTCACGCGGTGCAACACCAGATGGGATGCCACAATCCACTTCGATGACTAAAGGGTGAACAGGATGCGACGAATGTGTCAAGTTCATCACGTCGCCATCGAGCATTTGATCAGGACTAAACGTGGACGCTGCTGGCGCACCACAACAATACTGCACGGTGGTCAACTGCATCAACACATCTGAGCCTCACGAGCTGAGTGTGGATGAGCTCTTGCTTGCTGCATCCGAGGAGCCAAACAAGTTCGAGGAGGCAAACGGTGACCCGGCGTGGCGAGCAGCAGTGCTAGAGGAGCTAACGGCCATCGTCGACAACAACACTTGGAGGCTGGTGGACCTCCCTATAGGACACCACTCGATCGGTCTGAAATGGGTTTTTAAACTCAAGAAGGACGTGGCGGGGGTGGTGGTTCGTCACAAAGCACGCTTGTGGCGAAGGGTTACGTTTAATGTGCCAGCGTCAATATCAAAGAGGTATTTGCACCGGTGGCCAGATTAGATTTGGTGCGTGCACTGGTGGCTATTGCAGCACCTGAATCCTGGGTGGTATATCATCTCAATGTCAAGTCAGCATTCCTGAATGGGAACCTTGTTGAGGAGGTGTACGTCTCTCAACTGTTGGGGAACGGATAGGCTACGCTAGCATAAAACAAAACTTTTTTACCCCGTTCAACCCAGGAACCATGCAAGTAATGGGATCATGAATCGTTACCTCTAGTCACGAGACGCGCTAGGGCAGTGGAAGAATATTTGGGGAAGCGCGTCCTCGATCAACTCCACCCAGCTCAGTCCAATCGTTGGTGGCGAAGACGATGCAGCCTTGCGATCCTCACGTCGAGATGATTAGCGCTACAATTGCAGCGGTGCCTCTACGGTATCCACACGTACAGGGACAGGATCACCTCACGCCGGTATGCTAGTACCACGTGTGAGGCTAGGAGAGATACGGCCACAACAAGTGCGGCCAGGGGAGAGGTAGCGGCTAGGGTTAGGAGAGATCTAATAGCCTTTTGCGCCCTAGCCTCTCCTCTCCTTATATAGAGCTTACTAATGGGCCTTTAATCAACATTAAAGTCCACCAGATCTAATCTACACGTTCGGTCTAGAAGTTTCGATCGAGACCCGGAACTTCTAAAAATAACATTCTGTATCGAATTTATTTTGGCCCCGAAAGTTTCGACCGAAGCTCGGAACTTTCGGTTCGTCCAGAATTCACCTCTAGAGCAGGTCCGGAAGTTCCGGTCCAACCGAAACTTCCGGTTCCTCTAGAACTCACCATCAGGGCGGGCCCAGAAGTTCTGGTCTAACTAGAACTTCCGGTTCCTCCAGAACTTGTCTCTAGGGCATATTACCATCAATCTTCTACTTGCACTAGAGTCAATACTTGCAAGTTTTAAATCCCATCCCCTTAAGCGTGTGACCCGATAGGTTCATATGTAAACGGTCGCCATCTAGAAACCCTTTTCCGAATTGCATGTCAATAGCGGTACCTAGCAGCACATACTGACCCCCGAATACATACAAAAGATCGTATCAACTGAACCTTGATATACTCACGCACCAATTCCTTTACCACACGATATCAGTCAAGCTCAAGGCGAGATTCGTGCCACCCTTGTGATAGCTCGATACTTCACTCGATCAAGTAGTGGATTAATCATGACTAACTCTTTAATCATAGTGGCATGACCATGCACTTTCCCAATCCAACTATCTCGAGGGGTCTAGGGACGTCTCTCCCGTTATTTAGGAGGGGTAAATTCCATCTTAATCGCTCACATTCCACGACATGTTTCATAACATACCCGAAAGCAACCTTTATAACTATCCAGTTATGGAATAGCGTTTGGAAGCCCCTAAGTGTGTTACTACACATTTTGGAATCAATGACGATCTCAGGTCAAAGGATTCTGTAGGTACACCATTTGAGATGACAACTAATGGCACATCAAGAATAATAATCCCAGCAGTATCTTAAGATGGGTTTATCCAACATCATATTCTTTAACATGTGTTCACATCACTGATTTGATATTTTCATATCTATGATCCGTGAAACATGATCCTCAATCAGTCAGATATGTTAATCTATAAATCATCATTGTCCCATATAATGATATGAGATTAGGGATCGTTTAGAATAACATCATTATAAAACAAAGAATCTCACAAACAAGTCACATGCTTGCTGATCAATGTAAAAGACAATTATTCAAAGAACAAGATAACCAATTATCCAAAAATACATTAGCATAGACAAGACACCTTCTCTCACATACACTAGACTTTATCACACAAGTATCTAATACCCATAGAGCTCAAGTGCGCCTCATGCTTGGGCTGCGAAAGAGGTTTCGTCAACGGATCGACAATATTTGAATCCGTGTGCACCTTGCGTATCTTTATATCACATCTATCTATGATCTGTATGTGCTTGGACTTCTGGTGCGATCTAGGTTCCTTAGCTTATGCAATGGCATCACTATTATCATAATAGAGGTCCACTGGACTAGACACACTAGGGACAACACCTAGCTCGGAAACAAATTTTCTGATCCAACCAGCCTCTTTCGTAGCTTCAGAAGCTGCTATGTACTCGGCCTCCATTGTTGAATCTGCAATCATTTCTTACTTAGAACTCTTCTAACTTACTGCGCCTCTATTAAGGCAGAACACAAACCCAGATTACGATCTTGAATCGTCCTTATCGGTTTAGAAGCTAGCATTGGTGTAACCATTTACAATGAGCTCCTCCATACCTCCGTAGACTAGGAATATATCATTAGTTCTTCTCAAGTACTTGAGCATACTCTTCACTATCGCCCAGTGACATTCACCCGTGTTTGATTGGTATCTGCTCGTAACATTTAGAGCATATGAGACATCTGGGCGTGTACAAAGCATGACATACATGATGGATCCGATTGCGAAAGCATACGGGATCACACTCATCTTCTCTAGTTCATCAGGTGTCGAAGGACACTGACTCTTGTTGAGCGTAACACTCTGTGACATTGGCAGGAAACTTTTTTTGAAATTTTGCATATTGAACCGTTTCGATACCTTATCAATGTACGTGCTTTTGCTTAATCTAATTAGCCTTCTCGACCTATCTCTATAGATCTTTATGCCCAATATACTATTGGGTTATGGGGAGGCTACACTAGCGTTTAATTTAAAATTTTACCCCGTTAGCCCAGGAACCATGCGTGTAATGGGATCATGGATCGTTACCTTGAACCACGAGACGCGCTCGGGCAGCGGAAGTAGAGTCGATGAAGCGCGTCCTTGAGCTGCTCCTCCCGGATCTGTTTGTTCGTCGATGATCCAGCGATGAAGACGACGCGATCCTACGATCCGGTGATCTCCACGAGAAGAAGACGAGCACCACTATTGGAGTAGTGCATCCACGGTATCCACACGTCCGGGGACAGGATCACCTCGCGCCAGCGTGCTAGCACCACTCGCGAGATTCGAGAGATCGATCACAACACTTTGCAATCGAGGAGAGAAGAGAGGTGGTGGCTAGGGTTCTCAACCAGGAACAGCAGCAACAACCTTTTCATGCCAGCCTTGCCTCTCTTTACATACTGCCCTGTCATGGGCCTTTAATCTGTATTAAAGCCCAACAGATCTAATCTGTTCGCCTGGACCGAAACTTTCGGTTCTAACCGGAACTTCATAAAATAACCTTCTGTATCGAATTTATTTCGACCCGGAACTTCTGGTCCAACTGAAACTTCCGGTTCGTCCAGGCAGGCCCAGAACTTCCGGTCCAACGGAACTTCCGGCTCCTCCAGAAACCGAAACTGGGGCTGGCCTGGAACTTCCGGTCTAACCAAAACTTCCGGATGCTCTAGAATCCAGAACTTTTGGATGCTCTAGAACCCAAAACTTCCCCAGAATTCTCTTGGGCACAATTCCATCAATCTCCCACATACATAAGAGTCAATTCTTGCAAGCTTTAAAATCCAATCCCCTTAAGCGTGTGACCTGATAGGTTCATATGCAAACGGCCGTGACTCGGAAACCTTTCCCAGATCACCGATCAATAGCGGTACCTAGCAACACATATTGACCCCCGAAAGCATACAAAGTCAAAATCATACTCTCTGAACCTTGATATACTTACGCACCAATCCCTTTACCACATGACATCAGTCAAGCTCAAGGCGAGATTCGTGCCACCCTTGTTGATAGCTCGATACTTCACTCGATCAAGTAGTGGATTCAATCATGATCAAAACTTTGATCATAGTGGCATGGCCATGTACTTTCTAATCTGACTACCTCGAGGGGCCTAGAGACGTCTCTCCCGTTATATAGGAGGGGTAAATTCTATCTTGACCGCTCACATCCCACGACATGTTTTGTGACACACCTGAAAACAACCTTTATAACCACCCTGTTACAGAATAGCGTTTGGAAGCCCCTAAGTGTGCTACTACATATTCTAGAATCAATGACGATCTCAGGTCTAAGGATTCTGCAGGTACACCATTTGAGATGGCAACTGATGGCACATATAAAATAACAATCTCAGTAGTATATCAAGTTGGGTCTATCCAACTCCATGTTCACCAACATGAGTCCACATCACTAATTTGACATGTCCATGTTTATGATCTGTGAAACATGATCATCAATCAGACAGATGTGCTAATCTATAAATCATCACTGTCCCATATGACGATATGAGATTAGGGATCGTTTAGAATAACATCGTAACACAGAGAGTTTCACAAACAAGTTACGCACTTGCTGATCAATGTAAAAGAAATTCATTTAAGGAACAAGATAACCAATTATCCAAATATACACTAGCATAGACAAGACACTTTCTCTCACATACACCGGACTCACTCACGCAAGTATCTAATACCCATAGAGCTCAAGTGCGCCTCATGCTTGGGCTATGAGAGAGTCTTCGTCAACGGATCGGCTATGTTCAAATCCATGTGCACCTTGCATATCTTTACATCACCTCTATCTATAATCTCACGGATTAGGTGGAGTTAGCCGTGGAACAATTCCACACTGCTTTAGATGATCATTAAACTCATGGCTCAAATATTCACCACCACGATCCGATCGTAAAATTTTTATTGTTTTGCCTGTATGATTTTGTACCTTATTCTGGAATTCCTTGAACTTTTCAAAGGATTCTGACTTATGCCTTATTAAGTAGACGTAACCATATCTACTAAAGTCGTCGGCAAAAGTTATAAAGTACTGAAATCCATCTCTAGCTGTAGAACTCATTGGTCCACATACATCAGTATGTACAATGGCCAACAGTTCATTTGCCCTCTTACTTCGACCAGTGAAAGGCATCTTAATCATCTTGCCAAGTAAACAAGACTCACATGTGTCAAACGATTTAAAATCAAATAACTCCAAAAGCCCATCTCTATGGAGCTTCTGCATGCGTTTCTCATTTATATGACCTAAACGACAATGTTAGACATAGGTAGGATTTAAATCATTGAGTCGAGGTTTGTTCGTATTAATGTTATAGACATGTGTATCCTCAAGATTCAGAATATACAGGCCATTCAACAATGGACAAACACCATAGAGCATACCATTCAAAAATATCGAACAACACTTATTCTTTATTACAAATTCAAAACCATCTCCCTCTAAACATGACAAAGAGATAATGTTTCTGCCCAAGGCAGGAATAAAATAACAATTATTTAACTCCAAAACTAATCCTGAGAGTAGCGACAAAGAATAAACGCCGATGACCAACGCATCAACTTTTTGCACCATTGCCGACGCGAACATCCAATTCGCCTCTTGCGCACTTTCTAGTCCTTTTCAGTCCCTGCAACGATTTGCAAGTGTGAATCATTGATCCGGTATCAAATACCCATGAATCACTTGGACGAGTAGCAAGATAAATTTCAATAACATTTATACCTGAAGCGGAAGTCACACTTCCCTTCTTTTTCTTTTGTTCTTCCAAGTACAACTTACAATTCCACCGCCAATGGCCAGGCTTATGGCAGTGATGGCAAGTGTCAGACTTAGCAAGGCCCGACCTGGACTTTCCAACTGAATTGGACTTAGAGTTCGAGATCGTATCTAGAGCTTTAGCCTTTCCCTTACGCTTTCTTTTCTTACTTTCCTTTTGAACCATCATCACATGACTAGGATTTTTTTTAAGGCTTTCATCGGCTGTCTTGAGCATCCCATGCAATTCAGCCAAGGTTTTCTTCATGCTATTCATATAAAAATTCATGATAAATGGCTCGAAGCTCGTAGGGAGCGACTGAAGAATCACATCTGTAGCTAAATCATTATCAAGTTTAGATCAGAGTTTTTCTAGGTTCTCAACGTAACCAATCATCTTGATCACATGAGAACTCACTGGACCGCCTTCCGCCAACCTGCACGTAAACAAGGACTTTGAGATATTATACCTCTCGGTCCGTGCCTGGTTCTCAAATATGTCTTTCAGTCCTACGATCATATCGTAGGTATCCCTGTCCTCATATTGCTTCTGAAGCTCAGAGGACATGCAGGCAAGCATGAGACAGCTGACATCCACTGAATCACTAGCGTGCTTCTCATAAGCGCGCCTATCAGCAAGTGGTGTATCATCAATTGGTTCACCAGGGTGGGGTTCCTCTAGAACATAGTCCTTTTTCTCCTGCTTGAGAACAATTCTTAAGTTTCTGTACCAGTCAATAAAATTTGTTCCAGACAATTTCTCCCTTTCAAGGATAGATCGCAGATTAAAAATAGAAGTGTTCTTTATAGTAGGAGCCATGATCTACAACAACAATGCAAGGTTTAGCACTATGCTATATTAATCTTTTATCAAATAAAAGATGTACCACAATATGTAAAATGATCGCTTTCCCTCTAACGACACATTGTGGGACAAGATCCATATTCATCTAACTCCTAGTGAGCTTTAGCATCACTGCTAGAAGATTAGTGACATAGGTAAGCAACACTTGCAAATCACATCATATGTGACTCTTGTTCGTTGGGGTGATATCCAATGCCCGGCACCCAACTCCATGCCCCAAAGCCCAAAACCGTTTTAATAGCTTTGTTAAGCAAACCAATACTATGCATGTGGTGTTCGACGTCCACCCTAACTGGTCAAGATAAAAGACGGCACCCTGCTTTGGCAGACCCACCATCGATGATCGATAACCTTGGTAGGTGCAGCTATTGGAAAGAGCATCAATACTAAATTTTCTGAGGAAAATTATTCTAACATGGTAACGATGCCTACCGCACACAGAACATGAAAGAATAGTATGACAGGAACACAAGTAAACATCACAGGTAATCATATTAACTGTGACATAGTACCATAGAGCATACTATTCAAAAATATCGAACAATACTTGTTCTTTATTATGAATTTATAACCATCTTCCTCCAAACATGAAGAAGAGATAATGTTTCTGTCCAAGGCAGGAATGTAATAACAATTATTTAATTCCAAAACTAATCCTGAGGGTAGAGATAAGGAATAAACGTCGACGGCCAACGCAGCAACTCTTGCACCATTGCCGACGCGGACATCCAACTCGCCTCTTGCACACTTCTTAGTCCTTTTCAATCTCTACAATGATTTGCAAGTATGAATCATTAATCCGGTATCAAATACCCATGAATCACTTAGACGAGTAGCAAGATTAATTTTAATAACATTTATACCTGAAGTGGAAGTCTTATTTCACTTCTTCTTTTTGAGTTCTTCCAGGTATAATTTGCAATTCCTCCACCAATGACTAATCTTATGGCAGTGGTGGCAAGTGTTAGAAGTAGCAGGGCCAACCTTGGACTTTTCAACAGGTTTAGGCTTAGAGCTCGAGATCTCATCTGAAGATTTAGCCTTGCCCTTGCGTTTTCTCTTCTTGCTATCCTTCTGAACCATCATCACATGACTAGAGTTTTTTTTAATACTTTCCTCAGCAATCTTTAGCACCCCATGCAATTCAGCCATGCTTTTCACCATGCTGTTCATATAAAAGTTCAAGATGAATAACTCAAAGCTCGCAGGGAGCGACTGAAGAATCACATCCGTTGCCAACTCTTGGCCAAGGGGAAAACTAAGTTTTTCTAGGCTCTCAATGTAACCAATCATCTTGATCACATGAGGACTAGTTGGGCTGCCTTCTGTCAACCTGCACGTAAACAAGGACTTTGAGGTGTTGTACCTCTCGGTCTGAGCTTGGTTCTCAAACATGCCTTTGAGTCCCACGATCATATCGTAGGCATCCCTGTTCTCATATTACTTCTGAAGCTCAGAGGACATACACGCAAGCATGAGATATCTAACATTAATTGAATCGTTGGCGTACTTCTCATAAGCCCTCCGATCTACGGCAGATGCATTATCAGCTGGTTCATCAGGATGGGGCTCCTCTAGAACATATTTCTTTTTCTCTTGTTTGAGAACAATTCTCAAGTTTCTATGACAATCAATAAAGTTTGTTCCAGAAAGCTTTTCATTTTCAAGAATTGATCGTAAATTAAAACTGGAAGTGTTACTAGTAGTAGGTGCCATGATCTATAACAGAAAAATACAAGTTTCAGCACTACGCTAATGTGAATCTTCTATCAAATAAAAGATACTCCACTACATGATATATAATTGTTTTTCCTCTTACGACATGTAGTGGGACAAGATCCATATTCAACTAACTTCTAATGAGCTTTGTCATCACTGCTAGAAAATTAGTGACATAGGTAAGCAACACTTTGCTAATCACATCCTTATATGACTCTTGTTCGTTGGGGTGGCATCCAATGCCTTAGTACCCAACACCATGTCCCAAAGCCCAAAACCATTTTGATAGCTTTGTTAAGCAAACCAATACTATGCTTGTGGATGTTCGACATCCACTCTAACTGGTTAAGATAAAAGATAGTACTCTACTTTGGTAGACCTATCATATAATGATAAAAAACCTTTGTAGGTGCAGCTATTAAAAAGGGCATCAAAACACTTAATTTTCCGAGGAAAACTATTATAATATGGTAACGATGCCTACCGCATAAAAAATATGAAAGAATAGTATGACAGGAACATAAGTAAACATCACAGGCAATCATATTAATTGTGACATACTATGGTCCTCTCGCATGGTGATCTCCATCTCTATGGTTCCTGTCCTTTGGGTCATCACGCTTTAGGCCTCTATAAACTTGTATCAGTCTATTACAGCTAATAGCATTATACTAATTATATGAGCAGAAGCATCACATGTTGACGCGCAGGTCGTACAACATTTGAACAGCCTTAGGCTGTAATCAACCATGACACGCAGGCCATGTTATTACAAGCTTGTATCTCATACATTTGTAAGGCCATACCAGTCACAACATTCCCTTCAAAAACAAGTTAGGCGAAATCTAGACGTGACAGAACCAAGCCCGAAACTTCCGGCTCAGAGGCCTGGAACTTCCGGCTCAAGGCCCGGAACTTCCGAAATCACCCTTCTGTATCGAATTTATTTTGGTCTAAAACTTCCGGGTCAAACCTGGAACTTCCAAAAATAACCTTTTGTACGAAAATTATTTTGGCCTGGAAGTTCTGGCTGGAGCCCAAAACTTCTGAAAATCCGACGCAAGAACAATAGATTTAATCTATTTCCACCACATATCACCTATATGTGTATGATCCAGATCGAACACTACGCGTGTAGGCTCTGATACCACTGTTGGGGAACGGATAGGCTAGGCTAGCATAAAATAAAACTTTTCTACCCCATTCAACTTAGGAACCATATGAGTAATGGGATCATGGATCGTTACCTCTAGTCACGAGACGCGCTAGGGCAGCGGAAGAAGAGTTGGGGAAGCGCGTCCTCGATCAACTCCGCCTAGCTCTGTCCAATCGTTGGCGGCGAAGACGATGCAGCCTTGCGATCCTCACATCAAGATGATCAGCGTCACAATTGCAGCGGTGCCTCTATGGTATCCACACATACAGGAACGGAATCACCTCATGCCAGTATGCTAGTTCCACGCGCAAGGCTAGGGGAGATACGGCCACAGCAGGTGTGGTGGGGGAGAGGTGGCGGCTAGGGTTAGGGGAGATCCAACAGCCTTTTGCGCCCTAGCCTCTCCTCTCCTTTTATAGAGCCCACTGATGGCCTTTAATCAATATTAAAGCCTACCAGATCTAATCTACACGTTCGGCCCGAAAGTTTCGATCAAGGCCCGTTTCAAAAATAACATTCTGTATCGAATTTATTTCGGCCTCGGAAGTTCCGACCGAAGCCCAAAACTTCCAGTTCGTCCAGAATTCGCCTCTAGAGTAGGCCCAGAAGTTTCGGTCTAACCAGAACTTCCGGTTCCTCCAGAACTCGCCACCAGGACGGGCCCAAAAGTTTTAGTCCAACCAGGACTTGTCTCTAGGGCATATTACCATCATCAATCTCCTAGGTTCGCCATGGCAGGACAATTGGAGAAGGTTCTCAAGCTGAAGAAGGCACTTTATGGACTCCATCAAGCACCCCAGGCATAGAACATGAAGCTTGATCGAACCCTTGTGAAGCTTGGTTTCTGCAGGTGTGCGGATGAACACGAAGTATATATGTGTGGTGAAGGACATAAGTGTGTACTTATTGGAGTATACGTTGATGATTTGATTGTCACTGGCGCAGATCAAAGGGAGATTGATGAGTGATCTCGGGTGCCTAAGTTATTACCTGGGCATCGAGGTCAAGCAGCAATCTGGGCGGATCACAATGTCGCAGGCGGCATATGCAGCAAAATTACTAGAGAAGGCTGGCATGACCGACTGCAATTCTATCCAAGCACCGATAGAAAACCGCCTGAAACTAAGTAAGCTGAGCTCAAATTCCCCTGTTGATGCCTCCTACTATCGTAGCATTGTAGGTAGCTTGACCGAGTCGGACATTAGCTTTGCAGTCGGGTATGTGAGCCGGTTTACGGAGAAACCAACGATAGAGCACTTCAGCGCCGTCAAGCACATTCTTCGGTACATTGCTGGCACGTTGCACTTTGGTTTGAGCTATGCAAGGGGCCAAGGTGAGATCAAGCTCAATGGGTATAGCGATGCAGACATGACAGGAGATATTGATGATTGCAAGAGCAGAACGGGTGTGTTGTTTTGATTTGGGAATGCACCTGCAACGTGGCAATCTCAGAAGCAATCGGTGGTTGCATTGTCATCATGCGAGGCAGAGTATATTGCAGCTTCAATAGCAGCTTGCCAGGGCTTATGGCTTGGAAATTTGCTTGGAAGTTTCTATGGGAAGGCTGCAAGCATTGCTAGTATCTACATTGATAATCAATCAGCCATTCAGTTGTGCAAGAATTCGGTATTTCACGGTCAGAGCAAGCACATCAAGAAGCGATTTCACTTCATTATAGAATGTGTCGAGAGAGGTGAAGTCAATGTCCTGAAGTTTCATACTGATGATTAGCTAGCAGATATTCTAACTAAACTGCTCGGCTAGGTTAGATTTTAGCTTCTGCGTGCAAAGATTGGAGTCATCAATCTTCTCGACAACTAGATTAAGGGGGAGTAATGTTAGTTAATCTAGTTTTGTTTATTATTCAGTTGAATTAGCCAAATTAGTGGCCGTTGGCCGTGTGCATGGTTAGTTAGCTGTGTCCGAGTCTTATGGCTGCCACCACGCTACGTCGTGAGTGGAGTGTGTGTTCATGCCATTCTGTTCAGAATGTGCAGATGTGAGTGTATGGTGCGGGACCTCGTCGCTTGCATGGCGGAATAGCCAGACCATTTTGCTTCTTGATATAGTTAAGTAGGGAATGAAAACAACCAGAGAAGCTTCGGTTCACAGCACAAACTCTGTTCTTGAGCGTTGTCGGATGAGCTCCAGTAAATGTGAGAGTTCATCGTCTTGCCAAGTGATCGACCCGTTGAAACGCCAACAGAGCCTGTGCTCCTCCCCGAGGAGGCCGACGCTACCTGGACATCCGGTGTCGTGCCGACGCTGTCCGTGACGCGCATCAAGGAGGCGAACGGTGTGCTCGTCGTGCTCGACGACCGGTTCAAGGTCAAGGCCAATGCCGTGCCGATCACCGACGAGGAGTCGAGGGTGCACCGGTACGGCGTGACAACTGACGACTGCCTTGCCCACCTCAACCTGGCGTTCAAGTTCGACGCGCTTACCGTCGACGTGCACGGCGTGGTCGAGCAGACGTACCGCTCCGACCACATCAACAAATTCAACATCAAGGCATCCATGCCGATGCTCGGAGCGGAGCACGACTTTGCCACGTCTAGCCTGTTCACTGCCGACTGCGTCGTGGCACGCTTTGGACATGGCCGTCGCAACGACGATGGCGCCACCACCGTGGTGGTCTAGTGATCGCCGGTGTCACCTGCACCAGCGACATGGGTGGAGGGTAGTGCGCAATAAGTGAGCCACTTCTTGTAAGCTAGTTGATGGGTAAATTGTATGTTGTGACTTGTGAGTTGTGACTTTCAGTGTTGTTCTGTTCATTGGCCATGGCACTGCATGTTGTGCACATCAATAATAATCTGGTATTCGTATTGGTTGATGTGTTGTGTTCACATCAGCTGCTGTGTTAAATTCTTGTACGAAAAATAATTTTTCCATAACTACGCAAACTATCTGCATATGATAAGAAATGGACGATTGAGTTCAAACAATATTCATGATTCATCTGATTATACGTTGTGTAGATTTTGATGAGCATATATTGATACTCCAATTCTATTGCACCTATCTTTCGTTTTCAAGTGATCTACGCCATCGATCTTTCAGAGAAAAATGTATGGTTTGTTTGGTTCGTAGCCCAAACAAATCATGTCAAATGCTAAATTGTGATATGGCTAACAAAGGCACTCACATATCAGTAGTAGACCTGAACTTGATACCGTAGGGTTTCATATGCTTCATAGAAGGGGTAAAGGCTTCAGATTCTTCAACCAAAATTAAGCAGCAGCAGCAGCAGCACTGTACGCTGCACAGACAATAGATCAAACAAACGAGACGCCTGAAATGATGCTGTTCTTTTGCATGCATCTTCTATAAGCATTGAGCAGATGAGCACCACTGCAGGAGCAACAAGGCGACATGACATTGTGAACATCAGCAACCACGCGTGACATCCTGAAGCTATCAGAATCCACAACTACAAGTGCATAGGCTGAGTTCCTAAGTATTCATCACATTCTGAAGCTATTCACCATGTACAACAAGCGCAGTATTAACTTTGTAACTACAACAGAAAATAATTGCTAAATTCTTCTATCCTCACATATAGAAGATTCAGAGTTGGTGAGTTCCAGCTGCCCCCTTGCACCCTCAATTGCAAGCTAATAGGTTCATAGTTAGTAAGGCGGTAAGGCAATACGAGACACCCGAGGACCACCTTACCTTCTAAGCGATAAGTCGTAAGATGAGACGACGCCTTACTCACATAGAAAATATAGAAAAACAAATTTCAAATTTCAAATAGCAAAAGTAATATAGCATGATAAAAGTAGCTAATACAAAATAGCAAAAGTAATATAGCAATCTAGCATAATAAAAGTAGAAAATAGTTCAACACTCCAACTGTCCCATCTCTCAAATCTCACCGGCTACACCATGTTAACACAAAAACATGAAGTAAGGTATTACTCTCTCTGAAGGAGTCTAAACCTGTATAATATACATGTACCATCTCAACTAAGATAGGTAAGCAACCCCGTTTCTATTACTCGGATATTCCATCAACAAGAATGTTTAACTCATGGTGAGAGTGACATTTTGGATTCACATATCCTTCCGTCTGTTTTATTTAGTGAATGGTTTAATTAACTCAGTTTTTTGTTCAAATGATTACTATTCACATACTTGCTCTATATGCATGTATGTGGATAGCAAACATAGGTGATTCCAGGTGCTGCTAATCACTTGCTCATAGGTGATGTTCCTTGAATAAATGCCACACTCGAGCTCCGAACCAGATGTTAAGCATGTACTCATAGATTCGAGCATAGAATTTGTCAAACTCGCTAGTGATGGATTATGGAAGGTATGTGTTTTCCTTGCCAAGTTGCTACTTCATGTTGCTTAAACCTTTTGTAATATCAATTCATCACTTAGTAATTGAGTAACAGACAAAATTCTCATCGACAAGCATGACAACATAAATCAAACAATTTAGCAGACCTGAACAACGACTAAAGCATGAGCCATCAAACACATGATGAGTTCTTGATGTATCAAAATAGACGCAAAATCCTCATCGACAAACATCTGAAGCATAAAGCAGCGGTTTTTAAGTAGCACGAAAAAAATGTTCTAACACAAGCTGTGACAACAGAAACTAGATTTAGATAGGGAGGGACGGTAGGGTACAACCAGCTGAAGAAGATCGCGGAGCCTAATCGATCTCCTGGAGCGATGCGCCGGCAGCACCAGCGGCGGCGACGTCCTCAGCAGTGAACTTGCCTTTGGCCTTGTCGGCGGCGCGGCCGCGGGCCTTGCGGTCGAGGAGAGCCTTGCGGTCCTTGTCCAGCTTGAGCTTGGTGACGACGACCTTGGAGGGGTGGATGCCGACGTTGACGGTGGATCCGTTCACTTTCTCCCTGGTGATGCGCTCGATGTGGATGACCCAGCGGCGGCGGTAGACCTGCACGACCTTGCCCTCGCGGCCCTTGTAGGTGCCCCTCACCACCTGCACCTCGTCGTCCTTGCGGACCGGGATGGAGCGGACGTTGTACTTGTGGCGGAGCTCGGAGGACAGTGCCGCCGACATGAGCACGCGACGGACCGACGAGGGCGCCGTGAAGTGCGCCTTCCGGCACTTCCGCCGGGAGCTCGTCACGCGTGGGTTGCGCTTCATGGCGGCGGCGGAGGGGTGGTAGCCCTGCTAGGGTTTTCCGAGGGTGAGGGGGAGACGGCTGGATGCCGCGGTGGGAAGGGTATATAGCGGGCGTCGATGCGGAATGGACGGCGCGGATTCGTCGGATGGAATGGGTGGTTAGGCCGAGGCCTGCCTTGTGTTGGGCTTTGAGGCTTCACCAATTTGGGGGAAAATCATTTTAGAATTGATGTTTTTTTGCATGACATCTAAACAAATGCGAATTTTTATAATTAAAAAATATATAATATAGTTTATTTTGTGATATATTTCTCTATAATATGAATTTATCTACGTAAGTTGTAACAAAAAAGTTAATTCGACTGTGAATAAGGATCATACTAGCCAGAATTTAATGCATTCTTTTTGTTTGTCAGATCGAATTTGGAATTACAATCTAATGAGATTATGATGACTATTGTCTTATTATTATAGTTTTTTACAACTATTTCAGATGATTCTTTGTATATATAATTTTAAACTAATACATAGAAATTAAAAATCACTTTGTTGTCCTCATTTTTTCTGTTTTAGAAAAATTGTGTTATTTATTTATGAGAGAGATAATATGAAAGAAAATTTTAAAAATAACTAGAAGTTTTAAAACTATTTATATATAGAAAAATATTGAAAATTCTAAATGAATTATATAAGAAATATAAGAGATTAATTGATTGATTATATTTTAAGAGTTTAGCAGCAAACGAGGGGGTAAAAAAGCAATTCCTCAACTGGGCCAGATTTTTTGAGAATCAAAGGCCCACACACCCACCGTGTGCCGTGGTGGGCCAGGCCTGATTACAGCAGCGGGCCCAGGCCGCAGAAGCAAATAAAGGCCGGCGCCGTCTTCTTCCTCCTCTGCTTCTTCTCTGTCAATTCCGGCCAGTGACGCATGCCATGACGGTGTGCAAGCGATCGAGCGCGACATTGTCTCCGGCGACCCGTCCATCGCTTGAACCGACCGCGCGCTTTTGCCATTGATGACGGGCGGTGGTCCGGCCAGGTAGGGACGTACACGTACCTCATAGTCATAATCCCTCCGTTCGATAAATAGTTTTTTTAGCAATTTTAGATAGATAAGTAGCGTGAAATTATTTTATATATTATTTATTAAACCTATCAGTTATGATTGAGTGATTGAGTGGTGTCACCTGATTATCTAAAGTCCATTAATTACACATATATTAATGAAGTAAATAAACTAAAAACTATTTTACAGATTTTTATGAAACAAAACTAAGAATTAAGTTTTTGTGAAAGCGAGGGGTAATAGCTAGCCAGTATGCGAGGTGGCTGTCGAATTTGGCTGGCGTGAAGCGCCATCTCCAGTGTTTGTGTCACATTACCACCACACGTACGTACATACGTAGCAACGCCATTTCATCCTTTGATGAATGGTGAGCATGCAGCAGCTTGCATGATGGACGAGTATATTTGTTTCTTGTGACAAAGCCTTTATGCCGTACTGGCTGATGTACTTGGCTGCTCTTGCTTGCTTGCTAGCTAGCTGCTTGGTGGAAGCTGCTCTGTTGCCGGCAGGTCAGACTCACGCGTGACAGCGCCGTGCCACGTACCAAGCTTCGTCGTGTGTATATATGGCCATGGCACGAACACGTACTCGATCAGCAGCAATTGCCCAGCTGAGCTAGCCTAACTAGTTGATCACGTTCGTTTTGCTGACGTGAACGTGTCTATATGCAACACTATAAAAAGTTCTTTTACACGTTTTCCCTTTTACTGTTCTCAGATCGCCTAAACAGTAGACAAGGAGACTGGTCACAACTCTCTTGTAGAAACTAATTTCTAAATCGGATCTACTTAATAGGGTCATATGTAAAAAATGTTTTATTTCCATGGATGGTGACATATGCCGATTATTTGTAAAAATCCGCTCTCTATAAATAATTGTTTTTCTTTGGAGAGCTTATTTCATCTCAACACTTTTCAAACTACATAAACCTAAGTCCTCAATTTCTTAGAGGACTAAGACATTATGTTGTCCGAGACCTATGCAACCTCCTGCCAACTCTGAGTTCTCCTTCGAGTTCCATCCTCTCTCGGCTACAAACAGTTGTCTCTCTCAAGCTCCGATACCACCTCAGCACCATGCTCGTGGCTATGCCGTGTGTCCCTTAGCTTCTGACCGTAAAGACCTTGAGCATTGTCACCATCTCCAATAATCACGTGTATCTCTTTCAACCCTAGCTGATAACCTTCTCGATCATATCCTTACATATGGCTGGCTAGCTAGCTGCTGCTGCTTCGACGTTGGTACCGCGTGTGAGTGTGACGATGAGTCGATGATAATGTATGAAATGGTCCTGTGACTATTGCGAAAACGACCTGCTGTCTGTTGGTGAGCTAGCTGCTGCATGCACTCTACAGTCCACACAAATATATATAGGCACATGCTATAAACACTACCACATAAACTGTTTGTAGTAACGGGTAATAATTTTTATTAGTGATGGACATATTTTCTGTTATTTTTATCGTGTTAGTAAAACAGTCTGTTACTAAAAATTTATTAGTGACGCGTATCTTTTATTCGTAGTAAAATTTAATTACTAAAACTGTTTATGTGGCAGTAAAATTTGGTACGCATAAGTTTTAATTTTCTCCTCTTTGGCTGCTGTCGCCGGCCGCCGGCTGGCCGCACCCCTAGCTCTTCAGTACGTGCAACCTCAGCTCTTTTCCGATCACAAAAGTTGAATCAGGTGACAACATTACAGATGAAAATGTCATCGCTAGCTGCTCCTACTGACTACTACTGTACGTCATTAAAAAGATGGCATCGCTGTTACTGTCCACTAATTAGCATGGTCAATATATATGCTACAATTTGGTCTATCAGATGTTCATATATAGTTAACATTGAAGGTTTCTTTGAGGACTTAATTACTAGTATATGCCAAGATAGGTACCTAGATAGATATATTGTTCAGGGCATTGACACCATCTTCGAAATGTATTTTGATTGTGAAATCATGTTAAATTAATTATAAAATCACGAAAGTAATATATTTTTCGGGACCAACCTATTGATATTTTTATATATCCAACCTAAATATTTATAATATATTAATGTTTAAAGCTTGACTAACGACATGTTGAACCATCCGCGTCATATCGATCGTAAGTCTTTGTCACGATGGATCGTTCGTCGTTTGTTTGCTCCGGCGAGCGCCCGCCAGCGAATGGATGGGTGCATATATGGCCCTGGCGCGCGGCCGGGTCATGTACTCATGTCGCCGTCAAGCTGTAAGCCTGTTAAAATATCATGCTGCTGTAATTAATACTCGGTAACACGTTTTGTAATATATGTCTGACTTAACAAATAAAATTGGTGATAAATAACATAAACAATACGAAATAAATTTTAGATTCTATACATCTTATTTTTCTCTTTCCCACTGCACGTCACATCTAAATATATATTATATTTTAAAGTTTATATAAAAATGCTTCAGCTAGGGCGTGCTAGAAAATATAAAAAATCGAATAGTATTTCAACACTTAGTTAAAAATATTTTATCACTTGGTAAAAAAATGTTTCAAACAGATGCAATATTCAGGATGTTGTTTGCAACATAAAAACCACTATGCGTAACACCTTTGTTTTTATGTTTCAGTGCTTAAAACTCAATGTTTCATATGTGAGAGCAAAATATTTTAAATTAGATTTGATTATGTTTCATTTTATTTATTTATTATAACATTTTTTATCAAGTGATAAAATATTTTTCACTCGGTACTGAAACACCATCCGATTTTTTGTGTTTTATAGGACGCTTGAGTCGTAGTCTCATCCTATATTTATATAAAT
>KE370797.1:278849-292003 GCA_000418225.1 Zizania latifolia
GGAGGTGCTCTTATATAGATTAGTAGAAATTTTCTAGATTCTAACGATAATACTATTTAAAAATATACATGACACTTGGACTCTTTTCCAATTTTGTCAGGATTATTTCCGTGACCGTATGTTACGGCGACAAATTAAGCCGGCGTCGTGAGATCCGGCTAGAGACCAAAATCACACGAACTACCTGCATCGACCATGTTCACTAGCTAGCTGTCTTGCTCGTCTTCTTCGTCTCGATCGATCGACCATCTGCATGCCCGTTTGCTGCACTGAATGAATATAATGCAGCGCCGCAGCGAAACAAGATTCATTGTTAAGTGCTCGTTCAGTTCGGTACGTCCACTTGTGTGCCATCATATTCAGATCTTCAAATCTTTGTTTATCTCTTTCCATGGAGTAGTTAGCTGCGAATTTGCAATGCGGACAACATGTTGCATATGTGCAGGGACGAAGGAAGCAGTTTCTTTGTATTATACTACCCGCGAAACCACTTCACTTCAGCACGAAAGCTGCTATGTCAGACTGAAACTAGGGCATTATATCATTAAGAATTTTTTGATCGGTTTCAATGATTTATTATCACAAGTGCCACGTTTAATTGCTGCAGGGTTACAGTGTCCCCAGCTAGCGATTTCCAGCTTTCCACTGTCTTTCCACAGATTATTATTCCAGGCTACTGAATTTAATTTTATCGATATCCTAGTCTGACTTTACTTCTACATGGGTTTTTCAGTTTCTCTTTGGAAAACAATGTATGTTCCTAGTTCGATCCCATGTGACAATATGCCATTAAATAATGGTGTGTTTGGTTGCTTGAATCAACGCCTAAATATATGATATAGACTCGTGTGATTCAAGTACTCTAGCAGAATCAGGTGTTTGGTTGTCCGCACGAGCGGATTTAGCCTGTATCCGCGGATTCAAAAATACGGTTTTAGTCTGTATCTATAGATATGCTCAAATTGGCCTTCACTTGCATCCAGGACAGCGAGATTCAATTACTGTAGTGTGGGATCCACCTGTCAGCCTCACTAAAATCAACTTGCATCCGCTCATACAGTCTTAGATTTAACATATCAAATAAAAAATCAGCATATATGTATCTGCTCATACGGTCTCAGATACAACCAATCAAACACTCTTTTTTTTTAAATACGACTCTGCTTATCTAGTTTTCCCTCGTCGAGCATCTCCTAAAAGCAGCCAAACACACCTAAGGATTGCTGCAAACTCAAGCTGGCTGTACATAGCTGCAAACTCGAGTTGGGTGCACATACATGCAATAGATATTGAATCTAGATGGTTGACTGAATACTATAGAATGACTAATTCATAAAGTAAGGTCGGTCAGTTGCGTCTTTATCCAGGAGAAGAGAATTGTATATGTTCCTATGGGCCTAGCAAAAATCAGCCAATGATTTTGTTGGTAGAGTATCATATCACCAAAGGAGCAACTGAGCAAGGCAAACAAATCTCTGCAGCTTGGGTCTCTATATAATGATGCAGAAACAAATCTCTACAGCTCGATGTCCGGCAAAGCTTGCTTCCTTTTGTTCAGAGCTACTTAAGCTAACTGAGGACACACACACACTAGCAGTAGAGAAATTGGATCCTGGCACGCATGCAGTTTTGCGTGCTAGTGTGCTACTATGTTTAACAATTGTGACTTCACACTCAGCATGCATGATCTCTGCTTAGTATAGATCAATAGATGGCATGAGAAGAAAGTCAGATGCTCGTTTGGACGGCAACGACTAGAGAAATGAGGGCCGAGTTAGTGCCATCTTTTACACGCCGCTTGATTCTTCAAGTGCACATGCTCAGGGAAAGAAATATCTCGCCGCAGCTTGAAATCATAGATGCATCATGCATGCATTGCTTCAAGGAATTGTGAACGTATCAAACCAATTCCAAAATTGAGCATCATTTGACGTGTCAGGCATTACATCTGACAGAGAGACGAAAACAGATGCAGAATTGCATAGTTTTGCCGGCCGGCCGGGCTGAAAATAACAGCAGCAGCCTTATCTCAGCATGATTAAAAGACGCATTTGAGGATGCTATTTTCACTGCTAATGGACGAAATCAAATCATTTCCATCCTTCAATTTTTCTAACCATCGTCCGAAAAGCATGCATGGGAATTCCTTTGGTGGGAAAAAGTCGCCTCCATTTCGGAAAACCGAAGAAAGTTATCCCTTCTCTAATGATTCTTGTGACTTAGAAGATCTGGAAAGAAAGAAATGCCAGAATTTTTAGAAACACCGAAGTTGAACCTACAATGATCTTTCAGAAGATTAAGGAGGAATCTAGATCATGGGCTGAAGCGGGAGCATCCTGCTTATCGTCTTTTTCTTATTCCTCTCCTCTTTTTAGCCTGTTTTTTCTTCTTTTCCCTCGTACATTCTAACCTTATAATCTACTCCCTCCGTTCCCAATTAATACCATTTTCTAGATTTTAGCGTATTTATTAAGATAGAATGAAAAAAGCCTGAACTATCCCTCATAAATGTAAACAGTAGAGGCAACTAGTACTCCGGGAGTAAAATAGAAAAATTTAGGAGGGAAATTATAGAAGTTGTAATATTTAGGACAAATTTTAAACAGTATAAATGGTTATATTTTAGAACTGAGAGAGTATTGAATTTGATAGTTCTCGTGCCGTTTCTTAAAATAAAAAAAAAAAGAAATCTTAAAATAAAAAAGAAAACAAAAAGAAAACAAAAGCATGCATGGCTGCCATACCTGAAGGAGTTGTGAACGACTGGCCAAACACACCAAATTGCAGAGATGCATGCTCCACCGCCATCTCTAGAAGAGGAGCTAGCTAACGTCTTTTCTTTCCCTTCTCTTCTTCATACGACTGGCCACAATTGGTGACAGAACCAAGCTCAGCAAGAGCAGCAACTGGCCTGGTCTTTATCAGGATCACATGCGTTTCTCCTTTCGACATGTTCTGGAACAACATGTTGATTTCTTATCCATATTTGCATGGACTTTGTGCTGCATTGTGGCCACCAATTTCCTGTGGATTCTTGACGTGCCGGCGATATGAAGATGATCGATCATGCACGCACGACGTCGCGGCGGCAAGTTGTGGAGGACTGTGTATCAAATAGGATCAGAAAATAGTGTTTATTATTGACGTGCTGCGCCTATCATGCATGTTTCAATAATCCCATCAGTCACTCATTATGTCGGAGGCAAGAATAGATTAGTAGAATAAAATAGCAATGGAGACATCTTATTTACGAAGGTGATGAATTGTGGGTGACGCAGAACCTGATAAGGACAAGTTATCAAACTATGTATAAGCAAATTGTTTGTTGTACTAGGAAGGATATTAGGTACAATTAGATTTATGTTTAGTCTTTTCTTATTTATTGATAAATTTTTTAATCTCTCTATGCATATTTCAATATATATTAGCCCTTTATTCCCTGAGGCTCAATGCAATATATCCAATATTCATACTTCTCATCTCTCACAATTCAACACTGTTCTCGACTGTATTTTCAATCTGAGGTTAGTCTAGTTCTAGATATTTGGTAATATAGAACCATTCCATCTCAATTTTATAGATATTTGGTTAGAGAAATAAAAGGATAGAGCCATCCCTTAGCAGAAATATTTCTGTAAAATTTATGACTGCTTCATAAAAAATAGTCAGGCACAGACGTAGCAGCACGCTCATGCACGTCTGTCCCACGCGCTCACCTCAGCTGCCACCACCAACCCATAGCCTCCACCACACCGACTCCGCTCTCCGCCTCAGCTCATAGCCCCTGTCAAGCAGATCTAAGAGGTGGAAGCTATACCGCCACTCGATATGCCACTAGATATGGAAGGAAATTCTCTAACCAAATAAAAAATAGGATATTCCTATCTCTCAAATTAAACAATCATTTTGTTTGATTCATTCCATCCCTAAAACAATCATTTTGTTTGATTCATTCCATCCCTAAAACAATGGATGGATTCATTCCATCCCATCTAGCTCTCCAACAAAACACACCCTAAAAATATGTACGAATGAACGTGCCTGGCAATAATGTTTGCAATTTGGAAACAAAAGTCAGGGGAATTGATAGTAAAAGGCTAGGTAAAAAAACAGAAAACTGCAAATGACCCTGGAAAAGAGGGGAAATGGAAATGTATGGCATATATCATACTGGAATTGGGCATCATCTTTTCGCCACGTTCAAGGTCTTATCTTTGTTTTCTCTCCCTCTCAAAAAAGAGGGTCTTTTCTTTGTTAATTATTGTTCTCTTATATTATGACTACCTTTCAATCGTACAAGGAGAAAGTGGTGGTTAAGTTACAATTTCACCTCACATCAGTAGAGAATTCACCATAAGCACTGTCCAGCGCTACTTCTGTTCAAAGATGGAGACAAATACAAGAATCCATCGTTTTCACCATCATCATCTCTGCAACTATGAGCAGAATCATGCTACCATTTATAAGGCAGTTTCCCAGTTGCTTCTGGGTAATGTTGCAGAAGAATCAAGAATCCTACCCAGATTTGGCAACAAAAATCAGCAGAGGGTCACTCCTCTTCAGGACGGTCTGAAACTGAAACTGAAACTGAAACTCTTGCGGATTCATTGTTTGTATCTGTATTCTGAAATCTGAATTGATTTCAATCGAATTCCAGCAAATGTCTTTTGTCACTGTGCATAAATTTAAAGTGGGATTTTGAGGACAATTTCCTAACAGCTGGTTTGATTGCACAAGTAGTAATATCTTATAGGTACCAGTGGGCTAATTTTCTTTTGAACGCTGTAGCAGAGTAGCAGTGAAGCTGAGAGTGAGACAGCCAAATGTGTGATTTGAAGTCAAATCAATATCCAGTTGCAGAAAATTCACAAAACTGTGAAAGCATATGAACATAAAAAGATGAAAATTTCCCCTTTCTTTTGAAAGAAGCAAAAGAGAGAAACATTTGTGTGTATAGAAGCAAATTCCCTACTGATTTGTCCTCGGTTTCTATGTACATGATGTCTATTTCTTGGCTAAGTCTAAACGCGCCTGACTCTCACTGGGAGGCCGCCGCTGATGGACGCGGTGAGCCCCGGCACGAACTTTGGCGCCCCGGCGGCGCCGCTCTGGCCATTCTGTCCGACCACCTCGATGTGGAATGCCCTCACCACCGCCACGCTGACCGCCTTCATCTCGGTGACGGCGAGCTCCTTGCCGATGCACACGCGGAGGCCGGCCTGGAACACCGGGTACTTGTACAGGCTCTCCGGCACGAACGCCCCGCCGGGTCCAGTGAGCCACCGCTCCGGCCGGAACTGGTCGTAGTCGGCGCCCCAGATGCGCGGCATGCGGCCCATGGCGTAGGGGTGGTACATGACGCGCGCGTCGCCTTCGACGTAGGTGCCGTCGGGGAGCACGTCGGCGGCGGCGCAGAACTTGGAGTCGAACTGCACCGGTGGGAACAGCCGCATGTTCTCGTACAGCACGGCGTGGGTGTATTGGAGGCCCTTGAGGTGCTCGTAGGTGACGGGCTTCTCGCCGGCGCCGGCCTCCGCCCGCATGGCGGCCGCGACGTCGGGGTTCTTGGACAGAAGCATGAACAGCGTGGAGAGCGCGGAGGACACCGTGTCCCGCCCGGCGAGGAGGAAGCTGACCACGATGTCGCGGAGGAACTTGTCGTCCACGGCTCTGTGCGCATCTCCGGTGGAGGCCATGAACCGGGACAGGAGGTCGTGGCTGTTTGCGAAGCCCATCTTCTGGCGCTCCCGAATCATCGCCGCCGCGAGCTCATCGATGAGCTTGATGGCCTTGTTGAGCTCCCTCTCGGATCCGATGTTAAGCAGGCGCTTCATCTTCCACAGCAAAGGCGACGCCGCCGCGCCCCGCATGGCGGAGAGCCGCGACGCGGTGTCAAAAGCGTTGGCCAGCTCCGACATGGGCATTTCTCGGTCGAGGCAGGCCGGGTCCAGCCCGAAGGAAATCTTGCAGATGGTGTCGAAGGCGAATCGCCGGAACACATCCTGCAGATCGAGCACCGTGCCCCTGTCGGCGGCGTCGGCCAGGACAGGCATGAGGCGGGTCTCCACCTCCTGGGCGACGATCTTGTAGGCGTAGGAGCGCACGGCAACGCTGCCGAGCTCGAGGCTGGCCATCTTGCGCTGGTGGCGCCACGCGGCGCCGTCGACGTTGAAGATGCCATTGCCGAGGAGGTCCCCGAGGAGCGCGGCGAAGGGCTTCCCCTTGGGGAAGTTGTCGAAGCGCGTCTTGAGCATGTACTCGACGTTGGCCGGGTTGGCGGTGACGGTGCAGCCGAGCACATGGACGTGGACGGTGCCCGTCGGCGACTGGCGGAGCAGGTGCGCGTACCAGTCGCCGAGGTTGGTGAAGTCCCTCGCCCACGACCTCATCAGGTAGGCCCGGCACACATGGCAGCTACACCACGGCCACCGCCGCACGAGCAGGAGCACCACGCTGAGCGCCGACATGCACAGCGAGAAGCCGAAGAAGGCCAGCGCCGCGCACCTTGCGCCCCATGGCAACTCGATGGAATCCATGGCCGGCTGGCACCAAGCTAAGTCAGTTACACTCCAAAAGAGAGGGGAATTGAAACGGATCGAGCAGGTCGGGGGGAGGAGACGAGGAGACGAGAGAAAAAAAAAGTGCGAGCTTATCTGGGCAGAAGCAAGGATACCATGTCTCTATATATAACGCGTGTAGTGGAGGAGGAAGACGCACATGGGGCACGTGCGCTAAATCTTAAACAAACGCTTCCTCGCAGCCCTGCCCCTTAATTTTGTCACGTGTACACTGCTCATTTCCTAATCATTCACCGTCCTCTCTATGACACTGGGTCCAAATCTATGTGACAAATGAACTTAATTTTAATTAGAAGTTTATGAATCCGAGACTTTCTTGCAAGTTTTCAAAGATATAGAGTATACAGTAAACTACTTCCTTCGTTTCACAAATTTTCACAAATGTTTTTTATTTTTAAAATAAAATTAATAAATTAGTGCTGGACGTGAAATGATAGATAAAAAAGGAATGAAGTTTTTTAAAGTAAAGTTGAAGAGTTAGAAATAAAACATTTACATACATTAATTGGATAAAAAAACTAGTCATCTGTATATCTTGTGAGATACTCCTCCGTCCTATAATATTACGAGCTAGGACTGAATTTGATATTTCATAGTACAGCGAATCTAGACAGTGACTGATATTTCATAGTACAACGAATCTAGATAGTGATAGTTACTGTCTAGATTCACTGTACTATAAATATTAAATCCGGTCCTATAATATAGTATTATAAGACGGTGAGAGTATAATTTACCATGGCTAAAGTGCACACCAGTTAGGATGAAAGTGAGTTAGATTTGGAAAATTACAATAAGAAAACAACAATGGATTTGTAGAGGGACTCAATTCCATCTCATCAGAAAATAAGATTGGAATAAGAATATCCTGCAGTTTGCATTCGATTCATTTAATGTAAAATTCAAATATATGTAAATTAGGAATATAACTATGAACTGTAGCAATATGAACTGAATTTTAGAATAAACCAAACTAGCTAGCCTGAATTTCTTTATGCCCACCCCGCACTTGGTCCTGTAGTACTTCTCCATCCACCCCATGATCCGGACTAGCAAAATTTCTTTCCTAAGTTTTTTATTTTCTTTCTTTTTATCGTAACTTTTGGACCGCTAAAAATATAGAAATATAAAGTATTACATTAAAATTATTTTTTGGTGGTTTAATTCATGTATTTCAAATTACAAGCCGTAATAAAAAAAACTAAACAATAAACAATACGACCCGGCCTTCTACTTTTGCCCTAGATAGATAAACGGAAGCTTTGGGAACTGAAAATTGGCTAGATCTGCTGGTTACAGAGTACAGACTCACAACATTTTACAATAAGGTTAATAAATAGTTAGTAATGACTGATCTAATTACTATTAAATCGGACCAATAACAATAATAACCAAATCATTAATGAAATGATGATTACATCTCGATGGTAGTTAATGATAATTAATCTATGCAGTTACCATTAAAATTGATCGTAACAACTATAAAAACATCTTTAAGAGATTACCTATATGACTACCTAAATTTAAATTTAGTTATTTTAGTGAAAAATAAAGCTCCAACAGCCCATCTAAATGAGTTTCTTTCATAATCCATTCCTAAATCACTTCTCATATCTCTTAAATATAGGATTAGCTTGATCGATTCCTATATTCGTTCGCGTATATTTTTTCTCTTGTATGTGCATTGTTTTCTCCCTGAAGTGTTGTTATAGACTAAACGACACATATATTTAAAGGTATCATAGTTTCACATAAAATTATTATAGATTATAAGCTGTATTTGTAGGATTTAAAAAACAGGGATCAAAATTATAAAAAAATTGTTATAGATTTATTAATTTTAAGAAGAGATAGAGTTTAGGATTATCTCCATATAAAATTAGGGAATAAAATTTAGAAAATTTCGATGCTATGCTACGAGGGGATTATCGCGACGGCGATTTATTTGTAAATCTAGTTTAATTTCACCACATCCTCCTCTCCTCCATTCCGTACCGTACGCCTGTGATGTCTGGTGACTGCTGCTCTGGCTGCCTGCCCGTTTGACTGCAAGCTGAGAAAGAAGTGATCACTCCATCTAGTGGCCAGTCAGCGGCAGCTAATGCTTCTCAGCACAATAGTCAGCAGAGCCCGTGCGATACACTTGATCTGCTCCGTTTTCGTCAGAACAACAAGAACACCGTGTCCAATCACACTGCAGGAATCGACGACCAGTACGTACGATCGTGTACGTACCAAGTACCAACTGAAACGAATGCTTAATTAACCTCGCAACCTCAGCAACTGTTCATCCGATCCGTCTCAGGTACAAACTATTCATATAATTTTCTGAAAGTTTACTCAGTTCAACCTGTTGTAATAACCACCACAATCGTTAAACTCGAATGGCAAAATTACAATGCTAGAAAGGTTATTCATGTTGATATATACTGTATCAATTTAATAAAATGATGAGTGTATCGTTTTTATTCTTCTGTAACTTGTCCCTTTCGAGGTACAGATAACTATTATGTAGCACGGTTATGTCGCCATGAGCATCACGTCGATCAAGATTCGATTCCATGATCGAGCACGCTTGCATGCATGTGATGCGAGCACATGTATTTGCCTTCTGTTAAATGCATGGAAAATGCAAAAATGTTAGTAGTAGTTACCAATGCAGGTCACTTTCCACTGCTCTGTGGGAGATTTCAAAACCAGGGGCTTGGAAACAGGATATTTGTTAATGGTTTTAGTAACAAGCTGGTTTTAGTAACCAGTACAACCACTTGTTACAGTAATATTGGAATATATGACTTAAATAGATAAAGACATTACCAAATAAGTATATTATAATCACATTCAAATATGGTATATAAATATGCCTATAAATATATCCAATGTGCAAATGCCTCTGTGCATGCAGTGTAGTAGCATATGCGATTAGTTAGCACCGCACTAGTGACGCAAAGAACTCATCTATTTCTCATTTTGCATGATACTAGGTTGGTTGTCTTCTGTTAAGAAATCATTCTACTCCATATGTCCCATAATATTACAACCTAAAATCGGATTTAATATTTTATACTAGAACGAATCTAAACAGTGACACTGTCTAAATTCGTTATACTATAAAATATCAAATTCAGTCTTAAGTTATAATATTATGAGACGGATAAAATATCAAATTTAGTCTTAGGTTGTAATATTATGAGACGGATAAAACGGTTAAAATATCAAGTGCCATGTCCTATGAACCAACTTAATCCCAACAACAGTCCATACATGTATATTTTGGTACAGTAGTACGCCCGTGTACAAATGATGTATGTTTACTACGTACGCTAAATGGTCAACACGAATATATATATATGATTATAAAGGAATGGAAAGACATCATCGTTTATTTGGTGACATGTTGCATCTACGAAGTACGTTACGGTTATTCGATTAGAAATACAGTGCCTTCAATTATATATTATTAGTCAATTTGAGCCCATATAAATTACCCTCTTGCTTCTTAATTTGGGAATAAAAACTTAGACGTGTCTCATTTGGAACAAATTATGGATTTACTGTATATCGGGCCTCCACCAGGATTTACGTGTGTGTATGTATTAGCGTACGCTCTACATGCATATATGTATCCGTATTAAGGGACGGTTTATTTCAGTTTAAGATTATAGTAATTCAGTTTATTTTTTAAGCTAAAATAAACATGTCAGTTTATTATAATTTAGAGTACACGTTATAATAATCCAATAAGCTGGTTCAATTCAGCTTTTTTCTATAAATTAGATTACTGTAATCTCAAACAGAAACAAACATGATCTAAGATAACAATAAATTTGATCTAGCAAAAACCAAATATATGAGATGCTTTACGCTTAATTTTTATCTCTTAAAGGTAATATAGTTGTAATAAATCTGATTCATTAATTTTCTTTGAAAATAAAAATTAAATGAAATCAGCTAGTACATGTTAAATGCCTCATGTAACTTTTTTCTGACCGAGATCTCTTTCCTTAAATCTTTCAAAATAAATCAACTAATTAATAAAAATTAAGAATTAACTTTTGGAAAAATAAAAAACAATTATGGTTACTCTATACCTTGGTAATAGATCGTTTCTGGTTTAATTTTAGATGTTTAATCAAGATAGATAGTCCACACTTATTTAAGTGTATCATAAAATTTACAAATATACATATACATATAAATATGCATATAATACATACATACGTACGTATATACATATACATTACGTGTTGTCCTTCTCATCATCGACGACACGCTTAATTATTGTACGCGCGAGATAGCTAGCTAGCTCAATCGATCGTGTAGGCGTCACAGCTGGAGATAGAAGGAGTCAGGAGAAGGACTGCATGCTGCATGCATCAAGCCACCGATGCAAAGCAAGGATTTTTCGTTTCTATCGGCTAGTTGCCTGCCGGCTGTAGCCTGAATTTGTCCGGTTCAGGTGGCCGACCACCAGTCAGTCCACCAGCGCGCGCGCCGCGCGGTGCCGCCCCTTCCAGTTCCTTTCTGTAGCTGCAGACAAGGGGCCGGCCGCTCGCTGACCAGCCAGCTGCATGCGACGCGTCAGAAATTCGATCTGCACGTTTTGTACTGCCTAGCTAGCTGTTGTTTGATGCTAATAGCTCGTCATCCTGCTGCGGCTTCAGAGATCAGAATAGCCCAAGCAGCTGTGGATATATATGATCGAGCTCAGTTGGTGTACGTACTGACGGCTGCAGAAACGTTTTTTTCTTGCATGTTATTTCACTGAACAGATGGTTTTAAAGTAGAAACCATGTTTACAGATCTCAACCAAGGTACAAGTTATGGATCACTACCAGAACATGCTAGTTTTCCTGGCGCTAAAAACACACTAGAATTAGGATAAAGCACACGGGATAGGTTTTCCATGTACTACCATCTAGTGTGTAACTCTGGATAATAGGGAATTTTCCAAGTGTTTTTTAAAACGCTATGGAATGTGCTTCGGCACACAGAAAACATTCCCATCTTTGTAGTGGATCACCTATAAAAAAAGTTTATATAGATTGCCGGCATAATACAACCATATGTAAAAAAATTACTAGTTTCGACATGCGCCGGAAACGTGACCATTTCCACGTACAGCAAAAGCATTATTTTTACTTACGATTTTTAAAGAGAACCGTCTATAAAAATAGCATTATTTCTACGTGCAATTGGTTTAAGTTACCACCCATAGAAATCACAATTTTTACATGCGGATCTCTTAATAGTAATCTATTTTTGTAGACGGATGCCTTATAAAAACCTATTTTCAGCTATCTTTAAGGACCACATGTATATTTTTATAGGCGATCGACTATCCATTCCATATGAAAATTTAATATTTTTATATGTCATGTATTACAATCGATTATATATATGTTTACAAAGATATTAAAATAGCTGTCCGTTAAAATACAAGACTATTTCGTAGTAGCAGCGACCGTACACAGTTGAAAGGTTGGGCCAACAATTTTAGGCCGACGGCCATATGCATATTGGCTGGTACCATGCTTGCTTTCTGGGGTGGCATGCACGATGCACTGCATTTGGGCATCATGTCGGCGACTAATTAAGCTAATGATTATCCTGATTAGTTAATTTGATTTACTATATATTAAAGATGCAGTGTTTGACTTTGTTATCATTAGTACACGTAGTAACCTATTTCCCTGATGATCGAGGACGATGGCATCACCGGCCAAATTATTTATTTTAAGAAAGTAGCTAGGCAGATGTATTTATATAGATAGACATATGTAGTGCAGGTGTGTTCAAATGATTGTCATCTTAACACTACAGGTACAGGACACAGGCAAGGTAGTTTGTTTAAGTGGCATGCTGAAACAGGTGGCAACAAAGCGAGTGAAAGGATGACAGACCATGGAAATTAATGTATAGGCTAGGGTTAATTTTTTAGATGGTTGTGAGGTTCGAAATCTCTATCACGTACTAAAATACAAGATTTTTATCTAGGTTCGGTGGGTCTCCTTATATTATGCTTGTCTTGAACTTAAATATTATATTTTAGAGTTCTTTAGGTTTAGACTTATTTATTCTCTTATAATTAGCTTCTAATCCTTACATATCACATGGGACTCATTGCATGTTACTCTTAATGTATAACTTGCTCCATACATCAACATTTTTTCTAGGAAAAAGTCTAGATCATCCCCAAGTATTATCTTATAGATGAATATTACCCCCAACTAAAAAATCAGGCTTTTAATCCCCCGAACTAATATATACCGGACAAATAACCCCCTAAAGCGGTTTACTGTGGTGATTTTACTGACGTGGTAGTCTACTCTAGCGGTTTTGCTGATGTGGCAGTCCATGCTGACGGTTTTACTGAGGTGGTTGTCCACGTGGCTACGTGCTGGAATCTGAACAGTGGGACCCGCTTGTCAGTGACAGAATTTTTTTCTTTTTTTCTTTCTTTTTCTTCTTTCCTCCTTCCTCCTTCCTCCCTCCTCCCCCTCTTGCCTACCAGCCAACTCCCTCCTCAATCACGCCCACGCCTTGCCGCCACGCGTGACGCTCCCTCGCCGCGCC